>CM076578.1:680661993-680787153 GCA_034641835.2 Pinus albicaulis
ATTAAAGGCGGACATGTTAAAATTTTGCAAGTTCCATTGTTGTATGTAGATAACTCAATGAATCATAAATATGATTAGCCACCAACTTGGAGCCGATTGAAATTAGGAAAGAAAATAATATGGTGATTATGTGGACATGGTATTATCAACTAGAAAATATAAATGAAGGATTAGAGTGCACTATATATTCCAAAAAAATCTCCAAATCCAAGATGAGAGGATATGGCACACAAATCTAGTGTGTGTGCCTTTGGTAGAATCGTTAATAGAGAGAGAAACCAAAGCCAATGTCATTCTTCATTCTGCTTAAAAAGATGTATTGATTCGTAACAATGAAATTTATTTCTATGCATTGTCAATGCTTGCACCGAGGTATAATTTCCTTAATATTTCCATATAAAATTTCGGTTCTATAAATGGGGGAATTAACAATTGGGCTTTTAAGGCTACAATATTGTCATGCAAGACTTCTATAAACCTACTAAGACATGTATCAGATAACCATATTGACATAATGAAAATTCCATGACAAGGCTTGGCAGTAGTGGGACTTTTCTTACAAGTAGAAACTGAAAAAAGGGCAGCAAATACGAATCCCGAAACAATTCTTCTAATTAATGATAGATGTTCAAAACCCTTAACAAATGTGAATCTTTAAGAGTCATTATTTTTCATTAAGTTATTATCATAATATGATTCAAAATTTCCCTTGAACCCGTTTTAGTCTCTGCATATTAACACATTGTATTCTTACATGGCATTGTATCAAATAGATTTAGTGTGTTATTTCCACATAAATATCATGTTCCTTTTTGAAAATTTTATTTCAGTAGTCCATTGATTAAAGGAAATTGGTCTACCTTTAGCTTAGAAAATTTTTCACTTTTCAGAAACCCACATTCTCACCATCGCTTGAGACATCTACCCACCATTAACCCAAACATTAACCCACCATTAATTCCAATCCACCAGGATTCAAAATTTTCAGGGAATTTTCTGAAAAATGAATCTATATATGACTTAATAACTTTCCATCATCAAACAATGCAAGGGTTGTGCTAAGAAGCGAGTATATAGTTTACACCCTTGTAATATTCCCAATTAGCCATGAGCTAGTTGGAAGGTTAAATTTTTCTTTTTCTTTCTGTTTAATGAATAAAAGGACAATTGAGGTCCATAAGTCTCCTTAATAATGAATAAATAAATTTCAATGTAAAAGGAAAACATATTGGAAGCTTAATTAAGCACCCTTAGGTGTGAAAAGGGGTTGGAACATCTTGACTGGGTCAACTTTGACCAAATCAACAACATTGTCATGGAGGAGTGGCAAGCAATGAGGGACAATGCAGTTTTAGATAGAGACACCTTGAATGGAATTAGGGTCATAAATGAATGGGGCTTAGGGTTTGGAAGCTCATATCTTATAAAATGATAAGGATGGAAGCCATATTGATTATGTATTGGTATATGATATTTCTAAATATATGGTCTGTTTAGACATATAGCTTTCTTTGTTGGTTTAGCTAAGATTGCAAGTGTTGTTTAGCACTGGGTGTTCCTGATCAGGAATCCCACCTCTTCCATTAAGAAGCTATTGGAAGAGTCTTTTACTTCACTTCCACTATCAAGCATTTGGCCAAAGCTTCGTGTTACATCTACAATGTAGATCCTATTGAGGGTTGAGTTTTTTTACAGGTTGCAGCAGTGTAGACCATATTTGGGTCACTTCAATGCTTATTTTCAGTGGAGAAGGATTACTTTCCATTGGGAGGACAGTAAGGAAGTACCTTGAGCATATTTTCAGATCTTGGCATCAGGACACATATTTATTTTCCCCTACAGTGTAGTTCCTTTCCAAATTTGCGTTATTTTGAGGGAGGAGTTGCTAGGTGGTTTCAATACACCATTTGGAAAGGAGGTTTTCTAGTGAAGGGATCAGCCTTTCATCTAGAAGATCTATTGCAGGAGATTGCATTATTTTTTATATCAGATCAACCACACATTCCAGATCTATATGTTGCAGTGAATCTTCAGCCCTAGGTCTTTGATTCAGATCTTGTACATGGTGTATTTCTGAAAACCCTTGTGGGGTTCTTCATTGGAGGTTGTATATTTCCTAGAGGTGTATTAGATCTATATTTTGCGGCATATATCATCCCCTGTTATTTTGTATATTCATTTTTTGTAGCAGTTCCTTTTAAAAAACAATGTAGTAGTCTTCTAGCTCTTTGATATATAGTAGAAGCACCTCTTTTTAGGGTTTTGTCCATTGGAGGCTTATTATATCTTATTGCACATCTTATGGCTCATTTCATAAGCATATTTTTCTACTATTATAATGAATGAAATGTCTCCATATTGGCCTCTTGCTTTTATATGATGTTTGACACTGCTATTCCATCATTTTGCACTATATTCCTACTTTTCCCATTTGGGAATATTATAGTGGTATCAGAGCATAATTTTTGCACAACATGTGCATCTTGAAAATCCAATATGTCATCTAAAGAAGGAGATCCTCTTACTGATAGAGAAAAGAGGTATCAAAGAGGAAGACATCGAAATTTTGATTATACAAATGACAAAGAAGACAAGGGAAAAACCCCTTTGTCTGGAGGAGAAGATGAAGAGAAAGAGTTTCCTAAGATTCTTCTCAAAGCTATGTAAGACATTGCTAGATAAATAAAGGATATGAGGATGGATTGATACAAGGAATCACCTAAAGTATTTCAACATGGTGAAGGCTCCGACATTTCTCATCACTGGAGTGATCAACCAGTGCAACAACAACAAGTTTCCCAATGCTCTACAATGCCTACATTCTTAGCAGTGGGATATGAAGGGTTTCAAGAACAAGAATCCCTTGAAGACTATTTCATGGAGTATGAGTCTCAATCTCAGAGATTCAAAGACCACTTGAGTTTTCAAGAATTTTTTAAAATCAAGGACAATAGGAGAACCATGCATCACAATAGAGGTGGAGGATTCATTCAGAATCATGATCTACACCGTACTACGAGTAGATTTTTCTTACCCAAATTTGATGGGTCATCTAAATGCACTGCCAAATCTTGGGTAGAGAAGCTTGCTATCTACTTTTAGCTGGACAAAGTACCAAAGATGGAGGCCATTAAGATAGTAGCACTGCACCTTGAGGTTGAAGGACATGATTGGTTGTTCCATGGCTTGTCTACATTGGGTCATGCCAATGTGACTGCTTATTCAGAGTTCACAACAAGGTTGGTGGAGAGGTTTGATAGAAGATATCCTGAGGCACCATTCATGGGGCATGCAAAGCTAAAATAATTAGGTAATCCAGAAACTTATATCTCTGAATTTGCAAGACTTTTTGTTATGGTTCCTGATCTATCTGCAGCAAGAAGGGTTCATATGTTCATTGATGGGTTAGATGAACCTATTCATGGGTTGGTTAATTCTACCAAGCCCACTACCCTTCAATATGTCATTGAAAGGGCTAGAGATTTACAAGATGCCTTGCCAAAAGCAAAGGAAACATTTCAGCATAAGCCCTCTTTTTCATCAAAGGGAAAAGATGAGAAGGCTCCTCTTTCAAAGGAAAGCCTAAGTAAAAAACCTCTTGATGATGATGTCCAAAGAGATTTAAGGAGGAGGAAGATTTTCTTCAAATGCCAAGAATATTGGGCACCCATACATAAATGTGCAATAGGAAAGGAACACTACATAAAGGTCTTCTCATATGATGACGAGGAAGAAGAAGATGAACCAAGAAGAAGTCACAACGCTGACACAACAAGAGATGAACCAACACCATCAACTGATGGGAATGGGGCATTTTATCCAATTGGAGGGGATCTTGCATCATTGAGAGGAGTACCTAAATACTTGACCTTGAGGGTTCAAGGTTCCATCTTAGATCATAGGGTTTCTATTTTGATTGACAATGGGACTACCCACAATTTTATTGATGCCCAATGTAATGTTCCTAAATTAGCTTCAGCTAATTGGAACATTATTTTTTCCTTGTTTATTTTTGCATTTCAGGATTGAGGAATAAAATGTAAAGGAGGACATGAAAAAATCCTTAAATCAAAGAATAAATACATGCCCAATGTGAAAAGGGATAAATCTGGGCCTTTGTAATAAAATCCACTTGTGCATGAAACAGGATTGAGACACTTGATTGGGTTAACAAGACCAAATCTCAGTTCTGTCTAGATTCATTGAACCTCCTAGACAAACTGCGCAGTTCTAGAAGGAGGACATCAATGTGAAAAGGGGAAATTAATTTGAGGTGGTTTAGGGTTTGTGCACACCTTCAAGTTATAAAAAGGAGGAGAGGGCTCATGTAAAGGTTGTTGAAGGATTTTCGAAATAGAGGTTACTTTAGCAACTCTAGCTCTCTTGGCTGTTTAGCCTAAGGGAAGAGGATTTCCTGTTTAGGAATCCTCCCTCCTTCCTTGAGTAGCTCTTGGAGGAGATTGTACTGAAATGAGCCACTATAAGGTTGAAAACCAAGCTCCATCTCCATTAGCAGTGTTGATCCTGTTGAGGGTTTTGCAGTTGCTTGAGTTGCAGCAAGTGGTATCCTAGATCTGCAGAGATCTAGTGTTTTTGGAGGAGTTATCTCTCAAGAAGGGTGTCTTGTGACCACTCGGAAGAGGATCTCTCTCTTATTTTGTATTTAGATTTGTACTCTATAGCATTTTCTTCATCTTTCTAAAGCTACTGCGCAGTCCCTCTCAAGAACTGCGTTTTTTGCACTTGGGGTTTTACTGTTATTTCAGTTTCTGTGCAATAGAAGATCTCCAGTGATTGAGGCCTGCCCCTCACTTTGTAAATATTTCAAGTAGCTACTGTTATAAGCTATTTCAGATATGATTTCTGTTATAATAAAGTCATATTTAGAAATTCTGAGTATTCTGCAGTTCTGGAGCTTATAAGTCATATCTACACTTATTCATGCACTATTTTGATGAAATCCCAAGGGGATATTGTGGAGAAGGCTGAGTAGTTTCCAGATCTGGTATGGATCTGATGTTTCAGCCATAGATCTATCATAGATCTGAGTTTTAACTTACAGCAATCAATCTTTAGGAAAATAACGTTGGAATAGTCTGCAGTCTTTTTCTATGCATTGCAACAACTCATTTTGGGGGTTTTCTTTCATAGAAATGTCTATTTTTCCTTGCATAAGCCATATGAATCTTATTTTGAACCTTCATACTAACTTTTCTGCATAAAATCAGCCAAGCCCTTCAGAAATTACGCTACCCATGCTTCAACACTTTTCTGCATAATTTAGGTCATGGGAAATCAGGGTTTTTCTTGACTAGTCAGGAAGGAGGAACTGTTTAACATAGAAAAACTTATTTTTTTAAGTTTAAATATGGCATTTGAATCCCTATTGACCTAATATAACATATCCCAGAACCTTGACCCTTCATTTTACGCATATTTTCTTATACAACTATTTTAGTGCATAAAAAGCTTCTTTTCCCCATATTTCTGATGTTAAAAGCTGAGTAAAGAGTGTTTTTGTTCTTTATATTGCTTTCTGAGATTCTCAGACATATTCTATGGTATCTGAAGCCATCATACATGAAGAATTCATTTTTCAGACATGATTTGCTGAGTAAACCCTTTTGGTATATTACCTCTCGACAAGAGTCTATAGACAGAGTTTGAAAAGGGCCAGCTATCCTCTAGATCTCATCCTTTCTTGTAAAGGTGACATATATAGTAAATTCACCTTCATTCAATCTTTGTTTTAGATCAGATTGTTGATTGTTAATGTCTTAAAGGGAAATATCTCACTGATACCAGTTTGTGGGAGATCTGTTTAGCAGATCTAAGTTGATTTGTTTCTAATGAAAATCCATATTTAAGTCCCACACAGCATATGCAATAGGAACCAAGCTTTGGTCTACATTTGTTTGTCCATTTTTCCTTATACAATGTCCATATTGAGCAGCTTGGCAATATTCCTGAAAAAGGAACATTACAGTGGTATCAGAGCATGATCTCTGGCACAACCTGTGAGATCAAGCTATCAGTGAATTAAGAGTATAAGAAGAGATCATATTTATGGAGAGGATGATATTACTCTCATAAATTTTCAGATCAGAGAAGGGCCTCTCCAAGGAGGTTCAACCAATGGAAGAATAAGGGTGCAGTAAAACTCCAAGAGGGTTTCAAAGTGGAAGAAGCTACATTGAAATTCCTAGAGAATTTTAGGAAGATGCAGGAGTACCCATTACTTCTTATGATGTGTGTGAGCATTCAGCCACACAATCTGATTTACAATGTTGTCACATCCCCACTTTCTTGCTGAGAGAAAGAAGAGAAGAAGAAGGAATGACAAAAAAAGAGATTCCCCCACTCTTTTTCCAGACCTTGAAGGATATTCAAGAAAATCTCAAGGAGGTTGAGGGGGTAGAGACTTGTACCAGTGCTAGCACAACCTTGAAGGAGCAGCCTTCATTTTTAATGGAGGAAGACTACACAGTTGCAGAAGAAGTTCTTTCTTCTACATTTCACCAAGGTATGGTCAAGAATTCATCTGTTCTCATTTCAGCCCATTGCATGGAGAGATCTAAATTTCTATGTGCTGCTGATCTAGAACAACAGAGTTGCACTGCGATGTGCAAGAGCAGTAAGGGAGGAATAAAATATTCCTTTAGAGATATCAAAGGGGCTGCATTTCACAAGCCCTTGAGATGAAGAAGGTGCAAAAGCATGAGGATACCGAGAGAAGATGGGGAAGAGGGCCAATCTCATTCCTATCTATTGCAGAAGGTTGATGCATCTAAAGAGGTGATTGGATGCGTAGTGGAAGCATGGAGGGTTTTCTCCATTCATGTATTCAGTCACCACTAGAGATGTCTCATTTCCTGGAGACATTGCACCAATAAGACCACTTGATCAGCAAGAAGAGGTGAATGCTTCACATGGTGAGGCATTGCCCATTGATTTCAGAGAAGTGGAGACCTTGGGAGGTCTTGATGCGGTGCTGAGAGTCTTGGGTAGGCTCAAGGAAGAGAGAAGCAGTCTCTCAACATCATTCACACCCACTCTCATTTCAGTTTCTGTGATGTGGCAGGAAAAGCAGGGGAAGGATAGCAACCTTCCCACATCTACATTTGGCATGGGAGCTATGCATGCACATGACTCTTGGGAAGAGTTATTACAGTCTTCTCTCTTCTCTTTGAGAATGGAAGGAGGCTCATCTCTGAGTTTCTCCCATTTCATGAGCAAAACTTATGGTAAGGATGTTGATTATTTTGATCTACCTCATGTATACATGCATCCCTTAACCACATATGTGCAGGATGTTGCTCCAAGGAGGAGCATTCTTACCTTGAGGCTGCATGGTCTACTTGAGGCCATGAGCAATGTTGATATTCACTCCCTAGGAGGACTTGGGGAGAAATTTTTCTTTGGAGGAAATGCTCACATTGCCTCATCCATCATTTATTTCCTCCAAGCTTATGAAGAGATTGGGGCAACATGCAAGTGGTTGGAAGACCACATTTTTTAGTAGTATCTATTGTAGTTGAGGTCCAAACTGCGTTGGTTGCATATGAGGGATCATTGCCCTTCACATTTATTGCATATGGCAGCCAACATGAATTCTATATTATATTTTTATGAGGAGCATATGTGGGAGAGAAGGAATGAAAAATTGGATGAATGTATCCATTGGGAATGCACTCTCCCATATTCAATTGAACTTCAAGAAGAGGAGGGAACTTTTTGTGGCTGCTGCATGGTACATTGTATCATCTTCTACAAAGGATCATATATTGAGTTTGTATCATGAAGGGGAGCCTCTCACATGGGAGGAATTAGAGCAAGACATGTTTTGCTTGATCTCCATTCAGCCAACACTTATTTTCCTCTATCATCTCCAAGCTTTGAAGAAGCTTATTTCAGCAAGCAAGTGGTGGGATGGCCACTTATGGTATCATGACTTGAGGCAGCAAGATGATGGACAGCGCTGGTCTCAAGGGAGGGACTATTGTCACCATCCAGCACATCATATGGCACTTAGTCCACATCTCTTTTGGAGCACATGTGGTGAAGGTAAATTGTTAACTATATGCCTAAGAGGGTGGGCAAGGAGGCTCACTGAAATCAATGAAGGAGATCATGAAGTTTCAAATTCCTTTTGGCTTCATGATGACCACATTTTTGCAGCTCAAGATCCCCAACTCCACATCCATCAACAGTGGGAAGAGGGACAGTGTGAGTTGGGTATATTCATCCCTCATTTCCAGCCTTGTAGCCCCTACTCAATGCACATAATGGGGATTAATAACTGTTTCTATGAGCTATCAGGAATGGCTCCTTTTCTTTGGTGATAGCATGGGTGTGGGAGGCACTCATTGGGAAAAGTTTTTCCCATGCTCTTCATCACACCTACCTGATGAGGCCATGGAGCAACAAGAAGATCACCACTTCTACCTCCCATTTCTCATGATGTACACTTACTATATTGCACTTGGAGAAGGTCATTTGAGGGCAGATTCATTTCTTACCATTTTCAGCCATGGTGGGATCCATTGATGAGGCCACAGAAGGGAAGGAGAAGTCTGGTTCTTCCTTGCAGTTGCTTGAGGACAAGCAAAATTTGGGAGGGGGAGACTGTAATGTTCCTAAATTAGCTTCATCTAATTGGAACATTAATTTTGCCTTGTTTATTTTTGCATTTCATGATTGAGGAAGAAAATGTAAAGGAGGACATGAAAAACTCCTTAAATCAAAGAATAAATACATGCCCAATGTGAAAAGGGATAAATTTGGGCCTTTGTAATAAAATCCACTTGTGTGTGAAACAGGATTGAGACATTTGATTGGGTCAATAGGACCAAATCTCAGTTCTTTCCGAATTCGTTGAACCTCCCAGACAAACTGCGCAGTTTTAGAAGGAGGACATCAGTGTGAAAAGGGGCAATTAATTTGAGGTGGTTTAGGGTTTGTGCAGACCTTCAAGTTATAAAAAGGAGGAGAGGGCTCATGTAAAGGTTTTTGAAGGATTTTCGAAATAGAGGTTGCTTGAGCAACTCTAGCTCTCTTGGTTGTTTAGCCTAAGGGAAGAGGATTTCCTGTTTAGGAATCCTCCCTCCTTCCTTGAGTAGCTCTTGGAGGACATTGTACTGAAATGAGCCACTATCAGGTTGAAGACCAAGCTCCATCTCCATTAGCAGCGTTGATCCTATTGAGGGTTTTGCAGCTGCTTGAGTTGCAGCAAGTGGTATCCTAGATCTGCAAAAATCTAGTGTTTTTGGAGGAGTTCTCTCTCAAGGAGGGTGTCTTGTGACCTCCCGGAAGAGGATCTCTCTCTTATTTTGTATTCATATCTATAATCTATAGCATTTGATTCATATTTCTAAACCAACTGTGCAGTCCCTCTCAAGAACTACGTTTTTTGCACTTGGGGTTTTAATGTTATTTCAGTTTCTGTGCAATAGAAGATCTCAAGTGATTGAGGCTTGCCCCTCACTTTGTAAATATTTGAAGTAGCTACTTTTCTAAGCTATTTCAGATCTGATTTTTGTTATAATAAATTCATCTTCATAAATTCTGAGTATTCTGCAGTTCTGTAGCTTATAAGTCAGATCTACACTTATTCATGCACTATTTTGATGAAATCCCAAGGGGATATTGTGGAGAAGGCTGAGTAGTTTCCAGATCTGGTATGGATTTGATGTTTCAGCCATAGATCTATCATAGATCTAAGTTTTACTTAAAATCAGCTGAATCTTCAGGAAAATAACGCTGGAATAGTTTGCAGTCTTTTTCTATGCATTGCAACAACTCATTTTGGGGGTTTTCTTTCATAGAAATGTCTATTTTTCCTTGCATAAGCCATATGAATCTTATTATGAACCTACATACTGAAATGTCTGCATAAACTCAACCAAGCCCTTCATAAATTACACTACCCATGCTTCAACACTTTTCTGCATAATTTAGGTCATGGGAAATCAGGGTTCTTCTTCACTAGTTGGGAAGGAGGAACTGTTTAACATAGAAAAAATTATTTTTTTAAGCTCAAATTCAGAATTTGAATCCCTCTTGACCTAATATAACATATTCCAGAACCTTGACCCTTCATGTTACGCATATTTTCTTATACACCTATTTTAGTGCATAAAAAGTTGTTTTTCCCCATATTTCTGATGTTAAAAGCTGAGTAAAGAGTGTTGTTGTTCTTGATATTTATTTTTGAGAATTCTTAGACATATTATATGGTATGTGAAGCCATCATATCTGAAGAATGTGTTTTTTAGGCATGATTTGCTGAGTAAACCCTTTTGGGATATTACCTCTCGAAAAGAGTCTATAGACAGAGTCTGAAAAGGGCCAGCTAGCCTATGGATCTCATCATTTCTTGTAAAGGTGACATATCCAGTAAATTCCCTTTCATTAAATCTATGGTTTAGATCATATTGTTGATTGTTAATGTCTTAAAGGGAAATATCTCACTGATACCAGTTTGTGGGAGATCTGTTTAGCAGATCTAAGTTGATTTGTTCCTAATGAAAATCCATATTTAAGTCCCACACAACATATGCAACAGGAAACAAGCTTTGGTATTCATTTTATTTTTCCATTTTTCCTTATACAACGTCCATATTGAGCAGCTTGGCAATATTCCTGAAAAAGGAACATTACACAAAGGAATCAAGGAAGTTTTTGGATGCTCGAATAATTTTCAAAGTTTGTCAATTCACATGGTTTCCAAACTAGTTCCTATTATAAAATGTTTGCGAGATATGATTTTGTGTTCATTTCTACAACCTCAATCAAGCTTGAAATAAAGAAAATTACCTTGTTCCACCTATGAAACAGATAATATAAGCAGTATCTAGGTTAGATATGTTCTTAGTACTAGATGGATTCTATGGATACTGTTTGGATTATGGTGTGCATGGTTCCAACTAGCTAATGTTGGCATTAGTTTCATGGTTGCAGCTAGCTCATGTTGGCATTGATTTCAACCCTATGCAGCCTAGTTGATGTGTGGATGCCTTCCTTTAGCAGGGTTGCAACTAGTTGTGTTGACATTGAGATGGTTGTGTTGGCATTGAAGTAAACCTTATGATGTCACACACATGATGGTAATATGATGGCATTGGTGTGGTTGATGGTTGTTCATGTGATAGTGGTCTTTGTGTTGACATGATTAGAGGCATTGTTGTTGCTTCTATAGATAGATGTTTCTAATACAAGAGTTGGAGATGATTTTTTAAGTGATCTATGTTTTTGAGTTGACACACTAGTTGATTTGGCATACTAGATCTTCATGCTTATACTCACGGAGATGACTTGATGCAATGATGGTTTGGCCTTATGATGATGATGGAGATGTGCTACAATATGTTGTAGGTATTTATAGAGGTGTTGGCTCGAGGGGTCCTGACCCAGGTTCGGAGGTTAAGGTTTGCCAACAAACCCCTATACTACTGGCCCTTTCGGCAGTGACCTGCTTGCGCAGGCCAAAGTCTCACCCGAAGCAGTATGGGAGGGTGTTGGAACCAGGTTTCTACACCCTGAGAGAGAGTAGGTAAGTCAAGCAGTTCCAAGTTCGCAACCTATTAGGTTCGCACAAGACAGATCTATTTGCAGGTGTGTTAACAGTATAATCCACAATTCAACATAAAAAAGCTATTAGCATGCACAAATCTAGTCAGTACCTTTACATCCACGTGCATATCATCAATTAGCAGTACATAATATCATAAATGCATCAATAACAGATTGCAGATACACTTCATACCATAACATAGATAGATTCACAGCATAAACAAATAACACAATTATATTCGTAGCTTCAACAGATTCCAAAGGTTTGCATCAACAATAACACATCCAATCTAGGTAACACATAGATACTTCAACTATATCTCCATATATTAATATCTAAACCAAATTCCAAACATAGCCTGTGCACACAGCCAGCAAGGTCTGCACACAACAAGACGAAGGATCTCCGTGCACACAACCAGCAGGAGTCCTTACCCAAACAACCCAAACCAGATCTAGAAATTCACACATAGCAATAGTCTTAATTCTTCTCTACTTCTAGACTCAAAATGTTCATCTATGTATATTGACTTAGCCTACGCTTCCAGTGATCCGCAAACCGTTGTTTGCAAGCACTTGGTCTACCGTTGGACCCATTATAATGCGTTTGGGACTTTGACCCACCCCAAAACCCCTGTGCTAGAATAATTAGTGCAAAAAATATATAAAAATATACAAAATTCGTAGCTTTAGGGGACCATGTTCCAACAGTCCCCCAACACAATCTTGTGACTCGTCCCGAGTCATTGTGGTCGTGGGGTCTCCACCTGCTCCTGCAGCAGCATGATCGCCTCCACCAGTGGGGGCAACACTCCTTCACTCTAGGCAGTAGTGTTCTGAGAAATATCCACCAACTTCTGCGAAGTCATTCCTTCTGTCGCAGTGGTGATGCTCTCTAGAGTCTGGTTCAATTGTTCAATGATGACATCAACTTCTTGAGAGAGCTTGAGGGCTTCATCAACCCAAGGCTTAAGGCAGTTGCTAAGAGCCTTCTTCTTCTAGCGGAGTTCATCAATATTATCCTGAAGGGCATGGTTGGTATGTAGTCATGCCAATCTTTGAGCAGGAATCAAAGTAGGCATAGTGGCTTCCTGCTGCTCAAATTCCTCTTCCTTCTGGCGCAGGTGCTGGTTGATTTCTCGCAGGAGAGGGTCATGTTGCACCTTGGTCCATAACCGCATAGTTGTTTCTAATAACTGTGCACCTTGAGAAATATGACTTGTAATCACATTTGTGGCCACTGTAACCAGCGCAGCACACTGGGCCCTTACCTCCGGTGGTGTCTCTGGCTACAACTTGGCCTGCAAGTCTGCAATCTGTTATTCCATTTGTGTTTTGATCATCTCCCCTCAATCTTGGCCTGGGGGGTAGCTGTATCCGGGATTTCCTCAGTAACACCCACGCAGAGCCTACTAATTAAGTCCTCCGGCTCTGTCTATTGCGCGGCGACGAGGGTATAGGTAGCCTATGCCTGGGTTGCTTCAATGGTCTTTTCTTCAATGATTTTCTCAGCCGTACTGAGCTGCTGACGAACTCAACGATCCCGGTGCTGAATTTCCTCAAACATGGATGTGTGAAGAAGCTGTAAATGTTCGTGTGGCAGGAAAGCGAGATCCAACTTCACCTCCGCGCAGGCCTGGACTTGCACTCCTAAGTCGTGTTGACTCAGTATGAGGGTTGCACCAGGGAGAGGGCAGAGGCAGCTTTCTGGTAGATTGATCACTACATTGCTCATTGTTGGGGCTGATCTGACCTTGATTATACTTGTCTACAAAGTGTTCGTTTTCAGTTGTAGGGCCTGAAGCTCAGTTTGGAGGGTGTCGACTGCAGCTTTCTGCTACTCTTCCAGAGCCAGCCATTTATCCTCTGCAGCCAAAGTGACCGCATCTGCAATTTTCTTAAGGTCCCCTTCGGTCAGTGTAATGATGTCATCGCGTTCTAGTCGTTGAGACCGTTTCTTATTTCATAGCCCTTTAGTAGGGTTACCAGTCCTCTTCGTACCTTGGGGGGAGTCAGCACCCCCAGCATCCAACTCTTCTATTCCTATGTCTGACTGCGAGTCCTTCTGCTGCACTTGGTTAGTGCTCTTCCCGGTATTCTTTTTCTGCTGTGTAGCTATCTACGATGGTGGGTCCATGCCTTTCCCAGTATTCTTAGTTGGTCCTCCAGTCTCTTTGATAGTGGTGGGTAGGGTGACCTTTGTGGTGCTCGTGCCTTCAGCATGCTTTGCTCCAGTTTTGAAGCCAAGCCTCCAATGTGGAGGCCATTGCACAATCAAATGGTCAATCTCTTCATCGGCATCCATATAGGGGAGCAAAACCCATGTAGGATCCTTGAGGCCTCTGATTTGGATGTTATGCATTGTCACCTGGAATACAATGATGATTTTATACTTATCGTAGATGGCTGGCGACAGACGTGGTCGGGAGTTGATAGTTGCTGTAAGCCCACTTTGAAACAGCACCGAGAAGACTTGGTTGTTCTCAATGCACTATGCATCCTTAGAGTCCCATAAGTTCACATATCAGGCCCCTTCACACATGTTTGGGGTGAGCTCCGGGACGACTGATTCCTCAGGTGCTTCCTAGGCGACCAACGCGATGAGAAGCAGCAGCCAGGAATAAAAAAATGCGCATCCATGGTCTTGGGATTCACGGACATTCGCCGAAAACTCATTGCATAGGTACTAGGACCAATTGAAATAGACCCCTTTTCGCACTGTCCAGCCAACTTGATCACATATGCAGGGATGGTGGTAACCTAGCATTTCCGCATCATATTGCATGCTAATAAAAGGGTACCCAACTGCGTACCAGGGTCGCTGATGGTTTTGATTATGAAGCCTCGAGTGTTCCGCTCAACATGGTATTCTTCGCGCACCTGGTCAGCGATCTTCCCCTCGTACTTCTTACCAATGTGCAGCATAGGGTCCAGCCCTTCCATGGGGAGACCAGTAATTCGATGAATGAGCATACCATCGATGGGGATTCGATCCTGGATCCATATGCAGCCATCATGAACCGGGGCAAGCAACTGACGTACCAGACAGTCCATGAAATTGTAATGGCCGAAATGAGGCATCCTTAGCAGTTTCAAGAGCCCGAAACCTGCCAATCTGCATACCCAGCGCATGGGGACAATATTTATCCTGTCGTCTTCCTGTATTCTTTCAAGACATAACTCGAGTGCCAATTCAGGGAAGGCTTCCAAATTGGCCAAGTCATGGTTATCAAATTTCACCTCATGAAGCTTTCCAAAGGGTTTTCCAATGACGGGGACCTCACCCGGGGTCAGTGGCATGTGCAAGTAGGTGGGCAGGCCATCGTGATTCTTCTTCATGCGTGTGGAGGGCCTGCGGGGCCGAAAAAAGGGTGGTAGCCAATTGATTGGTTCGGCTACTTGGGCCTCTTCCTAAGCAAGCAGAGGTTGTTTTACCGGGTTGGGCGAACATGCCTGGGGCACCGTTCATGGGGAATTTACATTTCGCGGGGAAGTAAGAGGCTTCACCCCATCCCATTCTGTGGGTTTCCCTAACCCCTGCGCTTTTCCTTTCCCCTTCTTCCTTTCTTGACTCAGCGTAGATATAATTTCCTCAGCTTCTGGTTCGACTTCCACTACTTCCTTAGATTCTTGCTCTGTCAAGGTCACAGGCTAGGATGACTCAGCAGGATTAGTTGCATTCATTCTGGCACAAAAAAAAACTTAGGGTGGCTACTGTCTGAGGGGGAAGCATGCTCAGACATCAACATGACACAATAGGCATAGAATCGTACATAGCAAAAACTTTTCAGGCTATACAGAACCCTCTTCTTAACGATCCCCTTACTTTTATAGCCTGGGTGATCGACCCACGGTTGGGTAATCCTTATCACCAACTTACCATCAAGTAAATGGTAAAAAATATTCCAAAATCGCCTCATTAATTTCCAGTCGCCTGCTCCTTCCAACAGTAAAATTTTCTTTTTACCCAGTTGTACTATTCCAATGGCTACTTTTCACACCTCCTGTGCGCCCGGTACACCCCTGCACTCCCAGCGTGCCGCCTGCACTCTGAACATATCCCTGCACTCCCAACGCACTTCTCTAGGCCTCCAACCCTGCGATTGTACCCTGCACATAAAATGGTCCTTCCTGCCCTTACCAGCCTTGGGGGGTATACCCCACCTTATACAGCTACTCCGAACATATAGTCATTTGATCCGATATGGTTTAAGCTGGCTGCCATTGACATATCCCGGTACCATATCACCACGCAAGGTAGCTAAGAAAACTTCTCCTCCATTAGTAATGTCCTTTACCATATATGGACCAAGCCAGTGCTGACGAAACTTCCCTGGATGTTTCACAAACTGGCTATCATACAGTAGGACCAATTCGCCCTCCACAAATGTCTTCTGCCAAATATGTCGATCATGCCATGTATTATCTCTAGCCTTCTAGACCTGTTGGTGAAAATTAGCAATGAAGCGATCTTTCTCAAGAGCCATAAGCTATGCTAAACGTTCCTCCATGATATCAGGTTCCGCCATACTCATAAAGGCTGCGATGTGTAGGCTAGGAACAATATATTCCATGGCAATGATGGCCTCCTTGCCATAGACCATCCTAAATGGTGTTTTCCCTATCAACTTCTTGCAGGTTAATTGGTAGGCCCAAAGAACAGATAGAATGTGCACGTCCCATTCACTCCGATCAATGTTACAGACGTTAGTCAGTGCTTGCTCCAAGATTTTATCAAAAGCTTCTACCACTATGTTTTCCTCTGGGTGATACAGAGTACTTTTCGCAAGATGGATTCGAAATTCTTCCGTCAAGGCCTGTATTGTTTCATTAACAAAATGTGTACCTCTATCGCTCATTAAGGTCTTCGAACATCCAAATCTAATCAGAATATGCCCAAAGATGAAGTGCGCACTGGTATCTGTAGTGCAATCCTTCATCGCTTGTGCTTCAGCCCACCTGGTTACATAATCAGTGGCATTTATAACGTAGAGCGCACATGTCTTCTTTCCTGGTCGATTTGTAGGTCCCACAAAATCGATGGCCCATTTTTCAAATGCTTGCAAGGCCATTTGTTGTTGCAGGGGCATCTCATCCCTATGTGATGGCCTTCTTGTTCGTTGGCATGCATCACAGGCTTTACAATAGTCGTGAGAGTCATTCTGCAGGGTAGGCCACCATAGTCCAGCTCTCAAGATCTTTTGTGTCACTGCCTTACCTACGTAGTGACCTCCTGCTATACCTTCATGAGCTTCTGCCATGATAGCATGCCTTTCATGCTCCGAAACGTATCTTCACAGGACTTCGTCAGCTCCCATATTATATATATGACCTGCGATGATGGTAAAATTTGTTGCGCGGGTTACCAACTCTTTCTTATATTGTACCGAATACTCGGTAGGTTTCATGCCCGTAGTTAAGAACTGAATGATGTCGACAAAGTGTGCATCAACTACCTTAATAGAAAACAATTGCGCATCAGGCAATCCATATTCTAGGTTGGTCAGTTCTTTGCCGCTCTCAATTTGGGACAAGTGATCTGACCCAACATTCAACTTCCCCATCTTGAGAATGATCTCAAAGTTGTATTCCTGAAATAGCAGTAGCCATCGAAAAATTCCCACCCCCCCCCCAACAGAGGCTTATTCACCAGGTACTTCAAAGCCGGGTGATTTATGAACATTTTGGAGTGCCCTCCTAACAAATAATGTTGATATTTTTGTAATGTGTAAACCATGGCCAATCCCTCCCGTTCTGTAGTCGAGTAGTTGTGCTCCGCACCAAAGAGTTTCCTACTAGCGAATACAACAGGGTGATGAATGTCTCTGTTTCCAGGTTGCGTAAGGACAGCTCCCATGGTGATTCCTGACGCATCGACGTGAACATGGAATACCTTCGCCAAATCAGGAAAGATGAGAATAGGTGCAAAGACCATCTTCTCCTTGAGTAGCTCGAAGCTCTTCTGACACTCTTCATCCCAAAAAATGAAACATCCTTCTTAAGTAGTTTTTCCATAGGTGTTGTGATCAATGCTTACCCTTGAATGAACTTCCTATAGTAGCCTGTGTGTCCAAGGATCAAACGTAGCTGTTTCTCAGTTGTAGGAACTGCTAGGTTTATGATAACTGAAACTTTCGCAGGATCAACCATCAAATCATGTCGGAAAACTATATGTCTGATCAAGATTCTGAATGGTAGGCATAATATGCACTTCTTAATATTCAAGGAGATCTGGTGCTTTCGACATGCATCCAACATCATGCACAGGTTCGAGATGTGCTTTTTTACTAAGCCGAAGATAGTCCAATCACCAAAATAAACCTCCAAAAACTTATGGATGAACTCTTTGAATACTGCGACTACTACCCATGAAAATATGGCAGGGGAATTCTTGAGCCCAAACGGCATGAAAGTATACTAAAAATATCCCCATTCAGTAGTGAACATAGTTTTGTTGTGATCTTTAGGTGCAATTCTGATATGATGGTAGCCCGAGAACCCATTTGTAAATGAGTATACTTCCTGCCCTCCCACACTATCAAGGATTTCATCTAAGAACGACGTGGGAAAGGTAACATGCATGCAGGAATCATTCAATTTGCGTAAGTCAACATAGATTCGTATCTCTCCCTTTGTCTTTTTATCCTGAAACACAATTGGACTTACCCAGTCCGATTGTTCAATCGGTTCGATGATACCTATTGGGTACCGGATTTGTATACTTTCCTCTCCCATTTTATCCTATGTTTCTATCTCTTTATACCATTATTGTTCTTAAATGCATGAGGTAAAACCCCTTTTCCTTATCTTTCATGAGATATTTGATTAATGAAGTAGTTTTCATGGAGGTTCTACCTTTTTACACTATTAACTCCAATATTTCTACAGATTCGGCCAAAGCAGGAAAGTTACAGCCATGAGTCATGGAACAGCCCATCATTTCCAGCACTATCTCCATTTGTTGTTACATCATAACAGACTCTGTTCCACATCAACGTTATTTCCGGCCTTTTTATGGTTTCTTTCTGTGCAACTAGGTTGTTGTTGTAACAAAGTGTATTTTTGTAATATTGAGTTGGTGAAGGGAATCTAGGTTTCCAGGATATTTGTATAAAGAGGGCCTGCGGGCTGTGAATCAGGGTTAAGCCCAATTACATACTGATTTTGTGACAGTTTATTTCGCCATTAATTGAATGTACAACATCTTGTTGTTTCTCCTATAATTCTTGAGTTTACCGCAACCTTGATCAAAGAGTTGGGCCCACTCTTCTGATCAGGTGTTGCGTTTCCCTTCCTTTTCATTATTTTCATGTTTTAGTATGATTTCATTACTGATGTTACAGTTAATTCTTTAATTATTGTGAATGTCTTCTTTTTAATTCCGCAATCTACTTAATTGTTGTTACAGTAGTCTGTGTGTTTATGGATTTAAACCTGTGATCTACAGCAGTTCATGTGCTCGGTCCTGCATATACTGTGTCGTTAGTCTTGAAATAACTAACGCCCTCGGGTTTATAATTTATGTGGAAAAAGGGCTAAACATTGTTCATATCCGCACACCAACATTTTGGCGTCGTTTCCGGGGAAGGCTAACAGGTGCAATAAGAGGATCTGCAATTGATCTAAGGGTCAATCTCTCATATTGGGGAGGGAATTTATTGCTTTGCGTCAAGTCCTGAGTGTAAGTGCTTTGTGTTTTTCTTTCCTGCTTTTTATTGTTTTTCTGTAGAATTGACCTCTCGTCTTGGGGAGGGCATCTATTACCCTACTTCAAGTCCTGAGCATAGCATGTTGTATTTTTTCCTTTGTACTTTTCTTTTTCCATTAGAATTAATCCCTCATCTTGGGGAGGGTATTTTGCAACCTTACCCTAAGTCCTGGGCATAGTTTCCAGCTTTTCGTTTTCATTTTATTTTCTGAAGGGCCAATTTCTCGTCCTGGGGAGGGTATGTGACTACCCTACTTTAGGTCCTGAACTTCGATTTTATTTTTCCTTTTTATTTTATGTTTGAACCTACTCTATCATCTCGGGGAGGAAGCTATCTGTCCTGCTCCGGGTCCTGAGTGATTTTGTTACTTTGATGAACCCTCTTCAAAATTTGTATGAACAAGGATCTGAATAAGAGGGGTAGAGGAAGACCCCCAAAGAAAGGAAAATATTTGGGAAGGAAGACATATATTTAGGATATTATTAAAAAATAAATATCTAAGGCATCAGCCCGTGTTGTTGTTAGGGTAAGAGTTCAGATGAAGTCTGAAGGGCAATCTGTGGAGCAACCAGTGCCATCCACGGTACCCGAAGGTAATCTTTCTATGGCAGAAGAATTGATAAATAGGGTATCGGTGGAGGAGACATACTTACCATCAGTAGAAGGGGAAGAAATAGAAAGTAGAGGATCATAAGAATGGGCAATTCTAATTGAGAAGAAGAACCTCCAAAAGGGTTTTCATTCCCACTAGACCAAGGCAGCACTGTAAAATTTCCTGCAGTCGAATTGAGCAATTCCAATTTGGAGAGAGAATTCTTGAAGGACTTCAAGTCACCAAGGGACCATCGGAGTGTGGTGAAGCCTCCTACAGTTGAATCACTCCGAACATCAGCTGGTGAACCAGTTGAAATTCCAAGTGATTATTGGAGGGTATTTATGGCACCTGTAAGTTCCTCTATTGGTTTTCCAATTGGAAACATTACAGGTGATGCACCAATGAGACCCATCCCTTTAACAACTCTGCTTAGTTTCCATGGGATTTCTTTTGAATACCCTGATACATTCCTCTTTGAATTTGACATTGTTTGTCGATGATATGACTATATTGTCGATGCTCAGAAATTAAAGATATTTCCTGCTACCCTAAAGGGGACAGCCCTGAGATGGTTCATGGTTTTAGGAGGGAGTACGATTACCTCATCGGAAGGGATGAAAGAATCCTTATTGGAGAAATATCAAGATTACTGTAAATCCTGTGACATAAAGGCGGAAATTTTTAACTTTGCACATAAAGAGGATGAAAACATGGAGGATTGTGTGGAATGATTTAAATACATATTGCAGAGGCCTGGACACAGTGACCTGGACAAGGACATTCTGAAGATCATTCTTCTCCGAGCACTTAGGGAAGACACACTACAACTTTTGAATATAGTAGGAAAAGGGGATATTTCAAAAGAAGACTTTGATACTATCTGTGATTATTGTATTAAGTGTTCACGGGGAGCTACAAGGAGTGGACAAGGAATTTGGTCATCAAAGACTTCCGGTGGAGGGGTTACAAAGGCAGAAATTGGAAATCTACTGGACAACCTAAGGACTGATATTTTGAGCACGCTATCCACCCAGATGGACACTCTGAAAGAAAAACAAAAACAAATGGAGTTAGAAAAGACTATGGCCATATTCTTCCCACAGTGCAGAAAGAAGCATCCTTTGAAGGAATTTCCGTTAAACATAGTGGAAGCCTGCGCAATGTGTGAACAGACTCATGTGACCAATTTGTTTCCTTCCCTGCCTGGACTGAAGGAAATTTTTTAAGGGGAAAGTGAAGAAAGCATGCTAGACCAGCTGTACTTCATGGGGCAGAAGAAGCTGTGGCAACCTCTACCACCAACTATGAATCTAGGTATGTTTCAGGACCCATATCAATATTTTAATAATTTTAGTATGGGTCCCCAATCTACACCATTGTCAGCTATGTGGTCTCGATATCAATATCCCCCTTAGCAAAAATGGGTTCCACAGGATAGCCCAAATCCTTCGTGGAATTAGACCTGGCGTGGACCCTCTCCTACTGGACATTTTCCTCAGTCTATGCCTCAACAACAACTTCAGTTGCCCTCCAATGTACCTCCAGGAAGCCCAGCCATTAGACCCAGCTTCCTTTCTAGCCCAACCTGAATCCTAATAATAAAGGATTCCAACAAAGAGACACTTTTAACCTTCCATCTTACAACATTTCTACCACGGGACTTAATGAGATAAATCTACAATCTAGCCAGGTAGTAAATGCACCTACTTCACCTATTATTATAGAATAATTGACAGTGAAGATACAGAACCAGAACAGAGAACATCTGGGGAGAAATCTGGCCAAAACATAAAGAATCGGACACCTCCTCAATCTATTCCTAATAAAATTCATTCAACTTCTCCTCCATATCCTAAAAGACTATCCTTGAGTAAACCAAACCCTCAAGCAAAATTTGATTTCTTAGGGGAACTGAAAAATCTCTTTGCTAAAATACCCCTGTTATAGGATATGAGGGATGTACCTATATACACAAAGACTCTTAAAGAATACTACTCTAAGAAACCAGGCAAGAAACCTAAGGATCCATTAACCATTCATGTAATCCGCAGACTATCCGACATCATGTTAGGGAAGATCATGCCTGTAAAATACGGAGACCCAGAGAACCCAATTCTAATAGTAAAAATCAATGGGGTTGAAATCCAAAACATACTGGTGGACTTGGAAACTTCCATTAACATTATCACTGTTGAAACAATGAACACATTAGGTCTTGGAAACATTAAACCAACCCCTACTATCCTGGAACTAGTAGACAGGTCTACAATTAAACCAGTAGGGAAATTGGAGGATGTGATTATTTTAGTAGATTCATGACATTACCCTGTGGACCTCCTTGTATTACATACTCGATCTTCAGTTGGTGGTCACTCATTGATCCTAGGAAGACCCTAGCTCGCAACTGTAGACACCTACATAGGGTGCTGATCTGGGCATATGATCATATCAAATGGGAGAGTTACAAAGAATCTTAAGCTTTATCCTCCTGCGGAACCTACCCCATCTGAAAAGTCATTAACCAGTAAGAAACCTCTACCGGTAGAAGAGCCTGAACCTGAAAAGGAAGAGGTGAGAACAATCCTCACTATTGGGTAGGCCCTTCAATTTAAAACAGAAACTGAGGACGATGCCATTAACTCTTTCATTAATGATTCCAGTTATGTTTCTGATTCAACTCAACATATTCTAGAATAGCTATGAGCTGTGAAACACAGGAAAACATTGAACCTGAAAATGACATTGAAGACATTCCTGTAACCTCGTCCCATGATAGTATTCCAATTGAGATTGAACTTGGGAAAACACTTAATATAAACTCGAACATGTTTGAATCCCGGACAAAACAACTTTTGAAATTTCTTCAAGATCATCAGGAATATTTTTCCTAGATTATACCGATATGAAGGGGATCCCTGCTAACTTATGTACTCATCATATTTATGTTCAGGAAGATTTCCGCCCTGTAAGACAACCCCAAGGGAGAATGAATCCTGCTCTCAAGAACATTGTCAAGGAAGAACTACAAAAATTATTGGATGTAGGTTTCATTTACCCCATCTCAGATAGCCAATGGGTATCTCTGCTAGTGATTGTTCCCAAAAAGAATGGTAAATGGCGGATCTGTGTAGATTACATGGAGTTGAATAAGGCAACTCAAAAATATCATTTTCCTTTGCCATTCATTGACCAAGTCCTAGACACCTTGGCTAGAAATATGTTCTTTTCCTTCCTAGATGGGTTTAGCGGGTATAACCAGATATAGATAGCCCTCGAAGACTAGGATAAAACAACTTTCACATGCCCATGGGGAACCTTTGCATACAAGGTCCTCCCATTTGGCCTATGTAATGCTCCTACTACCTTCCAGAGTGAAATTCTGGGAATATTTTCTGATTTGGTCAATGATAGCATTGAAATCTATATGGATGATTTTACACCATATGGAAACTCATTCAAGGAAGGATTGGAAAATCTGGAGAAAGTACTTAAAAGATGTAAGCAGACCCATGTATCTCTAAGTACAATCAAATGTCATATGATGAGAGAAGAAGGAATAGTACTGGGAGATTTTCTCTCAGCTACTGGAATTCTAGTTGATCCAGCTAAAGTAGAGATAATATTACACTTCCCGGTACCCAAAAAACCCACACAGGTATGAAGATTTATTGGTTGTGTTGGTTATTACAGACGCTTTATAGATAATTTTTCTAAAATAGCACACCCTCTTTTTCAATTGTTAACAAAAGATGAAAAATTCCTGTGGACTGAAGATTTTGAGACAGCCTTCACAAAAATCAAAGGGCTGGTTTGTAAGGCTCCAATCCTCGAGGACCTGATTGAGAGTTTTCATTTCACATACATGCTGATGCTTCTCAGACAGCAGTAGGAGATGTTTTAGGACAGCAGGTAGACAAAACATCGTACGCAATTTATTATGTCAGCAAGAATTTAATTCCTGCTGAACTAAATTACACGGTGACAGAAAAATAATTCCTAGCTATCATTTATGCTGTCAATAAGTTTCGACACTACATCACCGGGTATTCTACTATTGTCCATACTGATCATGCAGCAGTCAGGTATTTGATCAATAAACCTATTACTCCTGGCCATGTTACAATATGGTTGCTATTTCTTCAAGAATTTGATATTACAATAGTAGACAAACCTGGAAAAGACAACGTAGTTGCTGATTTCCTATCTAGAATGGATAACAATGATGAATCCACACATATAGAAGATAGTTTTCCCGATGAACATCTTTTTGAAGTTTCTACTAAACCTCCATGGTATGCAGATACTCCTAACTATCTTGCTATAGGGAAAGTGCCTCCTCATTTGTCATATCGGGAACAACATAAAATTATTCATCATAGTGCCCGATATTCTTGGATGGTAGGATACCTTTTTCATACAGGAGCGAATAAGCAGATTTAGCGCTGTGTGTCTAAGGATAATATTTATGAGGTATTGAAAGCTTCCCACGATGGCCCTTGTGGAGGGCTTTTTGCAGACAAAAGAATAGGCCATAAGGTGCTACAAATGGAATAATACTAGCCTTCTATCTTTCACGATGCACAAAATTATGTCAGGAGGTGTGATAGTTACCAACGAATGGGGCAGCATGGTCGAGCTGATGAAATGCATTTGCAGGCACACGTAGTCCTCGAGCCTTTTGAGAAATGGGCTATTGACTTCATTGGACCCTTTAACCCACCCTCCCAACAAAAATTCCACATCTTGGTATGTACTGACTACGTGACTAAGTGGGTGGAAGCCAAGGCTATTCCGAAAGAATTAGAGCAAGTGGTCTCAGATTTTCTATTTGACGAATTTTTTCCCGTTATGGTACTCCAAGAGAAATTTTTTCGGATGGAGGAGCCTAGTTCACATCAAGCATGGTAGAAAATCTTATGAAGAAATATGGGTTCAAGCACAAGGTCACATCTCCATACCACCCCCCGACGAATGGACAAGTGGAAAGCACGAACAAGACATTAGAAAATATCTTGACAAAAATTGTGGCATACCATCGTCGGGATTGAGCTCAGAAGATCCATGAAGCTCTCTAGGCATACAAAACAACATGGCAGAATACAACTGGGTTTTCCCCATTTGAATTTGTTTACGGGAAATCCACATTTTTTCCAATAGAATTTGAAATCAGTACACTTAGAACAACTCTTGAAGTTGGTTTGGATCTGTCAGATGCCTAGAAACACCGACTGGCCCAGCTCAATGAACTAGATGAAATCCGTTCAATGGCTATCCAGAGAACTACTGCTATTCAGCAGCAGAGAATGAAATGGCATGATAATTTTATTAAGAACAAGGTGTTTTAGAGTGGAGACTGGGCACTACTCTATGACTCCCGCTTCAAGTATTTTAAAGGAAAGCTTTGCACTCGCTGGATGGGACCTTACGAGGTGGACGTTGTATTTGATAATGGAATAGTCAGGCTGGTCACAATTGATGATATGTGTGCTTCATTTATAGTAAATGGACATCACCTGAGATTATACCACCGCCCGGCCTCTAAGGATGCTTTGGTCAAAAACCTCTCTGATAAATCTGGTTTGAAGGTTATCAGTGCAGAGAACTCTTCCTCTCCATCCTTGTTGTAAAAAAAAAATTTAATAATAATAATAATAATAATAATAAGAATAAAGAATTATATTGTTTATCTTGTTGTCTTTTTGGAAGAGTTACTACTAGGGAACAATAATCAAAGAAAAAAATTCTAAGTATCGATTGCTGCTACTCATGATGCTGTTACACCAGATGTTGCTACACCGGATGCTGCTACTCATGATGTTGTTACACCGGATGCTGCTACACCTACTGCTGCTACTCTGATGTTGTTAAAATAGATGTTGCTACATCGGATGATGTTACTCGCACTGTTGTTACTCTGATGATTCTACTCGCACTGTTGTTACTCCAGATGTTGTTACTCCGATGCTACTACTCGCACTGTTGTTACTCCATATGTTGTTACACCAGATGTTGTTACTCGCACTGCTGTTACTCTAGATGTTGTTACTCTGATGCTGCTACTCTCACTGTTGTTACTCCAGATGCTATTACACTGGATGTTTTTACTCGCATTACTGTTACTCTGATGCTGCTACTTGCACTGTTGTTACTCCAGATGCTGTTACACTAGAAGTTGATACTCGCACTGTTGTTACTCCAGATGCTGCTACTCTGCATGTTTTTACTCGTACTGATATTACTCCTTCCGCATCATTACTGCATTGTCATCCTACCAACTGTCACTTTTTCCATGTAGGCCACCAGGTACGCCTCCACATGACTTTTACGAATCTAATCAAATATCCCATGTGAAGAATTTAATGCCACGGATGGAAAAAATTTAAGTTGGGGGGGGGTTGTCGTGACAGTTCAAGGATGACATAATAATGACCTCATAAATAATTATGACAGTCCGTGTGTGGTACACCTTACGATCCATATCAACATTTCATATAATCATTCAATATGTGTTGGGATCTGTAATACGTCTTTTCCACTCCATATGAAATAATTATTATTTTTATTCATCACACTTACCATATTCTTTTATGATTTTTCTCAATTTTTGAGAATTACCATCCGTATTTACCGTTACCACCTTTCATTTTCACCATGTTGTTTTTCCGAACTTGGTATCCACCATTTCGCCCAATGGTTTGTTGTTCCAAGAAGTGCTGCTACAAGTCCCCACAGTATGGGTGGGTTGGCTGTGCGGCATGAGCCTGAAAACACAGTTTCAGTCCGCAGCAATCCAAAGGTATGGAAAATCTTTGTCGATGCTGGGTGGGATACCTACTTCGATAGATTGCAGGGTTTTGATAGGGGAATCACAATGGAATTCATACTCAATTTAGATGAGAATTACTCGTGGGTCAGTGGACTGGAAGCTCATGTCACAGAAAAGGTAATTGCAGAGGTTAGCGGGCTAAGACAACAGGGGCAGCAATGGTTTTCTCGGAGAGTTTCTTTCCCAGAGTTTCCTGAATTATTCTTACAGGCAGGGGAAAGTGTCGTTCAAATGGGCAGAGGATATGAGCGCAAGAATATGACGTATCCTTGGAACGAAGTCGCAGGTTTTGTAATAAAATACATAACTTGCGAACGCAGAGCCACAACTCTGTTTAAGTATCATTTTAAATTCTAACGCACCTTCAATTTCCACAGGCTCAGGTGCATGCCTTAAATATGCCCTTATTCCTATTGAAACAGTTGTAGCACATGGCACTGTCTGCCCGGTGTTCACGCCAGATGCAGGCAGTGCTTTCCAACCATGGATTGGTGCATTTATTGGCCATGCATGTAATAAACAGGCTTCGGGTCCCCTCGGTGGAACTCTATGGATCCTGAGAGCAATAGATAGCAGTTGTTATTGCTTCTAGAGAAGAGGAACCAGTCTCTCCGACTGGTTTAGAAGAAGAAGAACATTCGGAAGGAATTGATCAAGAGGAACCTGAAGAAATGGAAAAGGAGGTTGATCAGGAGGAACCTGAAGAAGTGGAAATGGAGGTTGATCAAGAATAAATTGAAGAAGAAATAATGGAGGAGATAATTGGCGACACAACCGAGGCTGCCACATAAGAACCAGTCTCGCCTGAGGAGCCCACAGATGAAGGAATTATGGTTATCGTGCAGGAAGTCAAGACTGTCATGCAGTTATCGAATTTTATCAATAAAGAACAAGGGAATGAAATGGTGGACAGAGGAATGGCGAGTGATGTTGTTTCGCAAGAAAAAACATCACTGGCCCAAGAAGATATGGATGTTGAAACAAGTGGGGGTGATACACAAGAACCACCCCCGATTTGGCTAGAACAGGGAAATAAGGGGGAGTCAGCCGACGAAACCAATGTTTTCCCTGAAGGACTAGTATCAACTGTGGAAGAAGAAGAAATTCATAAGGAACAAGGAGGTAGATAAGGAACAAACCAGGGGGTCGATAATGTCCCACAAGAACCAGTATCAACCCTAGAAGAAGAAATGATGAACAAAGAGTTAGAGGACAAAAGGGAAAGAAGCTTCGGAATCGATGCTACCCCACAAGAACCAGCATCGACCTCAGCTAAGGTTGTAATGCGTGAAGCTCCGGCTCAATCCAGAAATGAGGATGATGAGTCTGTCCCCTATTCTGTGTTCCATTCCATGATGTCAAAAGGGGCAAGAGGATTCCACTAATCCCAATGATTAATGAAGGAAACAATTGTTCCACCGGTGCTTAAATTTGTTGACACATCCAATTTCGGCCCAGTCACTACCGAATCTCTGTTGGAGCACTCTGAGGCCCACAAGGAAGATGGGGTTCATGTGGAAACAATGGAACACATAAGGGTCGATGGAATTGTCGACTAGATGACAAAAGTCCCTGAAGGGAATATAGAAGAAGAAACCCCTAAAAATATGGAACCCAGTCAGAAAGACTTGAAAAAAGAACCAGATGACAATACCGGTAGAATTCTACCACCTCCTGAGCCTATCATAGGCCCAGAAACTAAATTTATTGTTAAACATGAATGGATTGAACAATGTGAGAAAAGGAGGTTACCTCTCAAGAAGAGGTATCAACTGTAGTTTAGTGAAACCATGAGACTGAAAAGGGAGGTTCGGATTTGAAAAGGAAAGTTTCCTAGCTAAAAAAGAAAGTAAAAATCTACAAATGGAGGGTAGTAAAGCCAAAAATTGAGGTCTCCTCTGCAGGCACTCAAACTGGCCCGATTGAAGAGTTGTTTGAAGGCTGAGAATTTGTATTGGCCGCTAAGATCCAGAAGTGGCAATTTGTTGCGAGTGACCATAAGAAAGAAGCAATGCGGGTTCGATAACAGGCCATCGTGGTCGTGACAGGATACATAGATCAGTTAGATAAGGCAAGGCTAAAACAAGCTGAGCAGAAGGCCAGAATAGAAGAGTTGGAAGAACAAGTACAGCTGCTGCAATCAGATAAGGAGAAGATGTTCTCCCTGGCACAACAAGTAATGGCCTGCAGACCTCCTGCACATAGCTATGCCTTATTCCTTCACGAGAAATTTATTTTCTTTTATCTTGAAAGTATATATAAGGAGATTTGGTATGAATTTGAGGACCCCATTCAATTTCTCCGTATTTTAAAAATTTGTGATCTCATAGGACAACACTTAATGTGCGAGCTCTACATGCATGGGTATTTCTTGAGGCATGATCAGTCTTTTAACCCCATTCCATTCATGGGGAAAATTAATTTAAGAGCTTTTACCTGCTGTACCATCAATCAGATTAAGTGGAGAAAGGCTTGGGATACATTTGAGGAAAACCAAGCCACTAGGCCGCTAGTGACAAGAAAGGAGCATGCCCAGGCAGCCAACGTTTATGGAAAACGTTCTACCTTTTTGCAGACCGTGGAGAAGAGAAGACATATGTTGACCACTCAGAAATGGTGTGCTGACCTCTGTGTCAGACAGATAACAATTTTATGAGGTGAAGCATTGGACAGCTGTCAAAGGAGGTGGATGTTGTCATCTTCAACCGTCAGGAGTAGAGAACCTTTTGGAGCACCCAACTTTGTATAGGCACTAGAACGGATGCCACGTTTCGTAGCATGCATTCAGACCTGTGGGGTCATATGGATGGGGCTGAGGTTTCAGTTTCCCCTTCTTTGGTTGCCAACTGAGCAATATACTCCTGCATACAATGTTGATCCAGATTGGTGGAAGGATGTTGTTTTGACAGAAGGTTATAAACCTGCTGGGATGGAAGTGGCTAAAGAATATGGTCTCACAGAGCTTCATGCTAGTCACAGTCAGTCCAACCCAGAATTGAGGAGACGACAAGCTGCGTGAGGACACGCAGATAGACCAGTTGGGGGGAGATGTTGGGTACCCGATTTGTATAATTTTCTATCCCATTTTGTCCTATCTTTCTATCTCTTTGTACCATTATTGTTCTTAAACGCATGAGGTAAAACCCCTTTTCCTTATATTTCATGGGATATTTGATTAATGAAGTAATTGTCCTGGAGGTTTACCTTTTTACACTATTAACTCTGATATTTCTACAGATTCAGCCAAAGCAAGAAAGTTGCAGCCGTGAGTCATGGAACAGCCCATCATTTCCAACGCTATCTCCACTTGTTGTTACATTGTAACAGATTCTATTCCACACCAGCGTTATTTCAGGCCTTTTATGGTTTCTTTCTGAGCAACTAGGTTGTTGTTGTAACAAAGTGTATTTTTGTAATATTGAGTTGCTGAAGGGAATCTAGGTTTCCAGGACATTTGTATAAAGAGGGCTTGCGGGCCGTGAATTGGGGTTAAGCCCAATTACATACTGATTTAGTGATACTTTATTTCACCATTAATTGAATGTACATCATACTTTTGTTTCTCTTGTAATTCGTGAGTTTACCACAGCCCTGATCAGAGAGTTGGGCCCACTCTTCTGATCAGTTGTTGTGTTTCCCTTCCTTTTCATTATTTTCATGTTTTAGTATGATTTCATTACTACTGTTACAGTTAATTCTTTAATTATTGCGAATGTATTATTTTTAATTCTGCAATCTACTTAATTGTTCTTACAGTAGTCTGTGTGTTTATGGTTTTAAACCTATGATCTACAACAGGTCATGTGCTTGTTCCTGCATATACTGTGCCATTAGTCTTGAAATAACTAACTCCCTCGGGTTGATAATTTATGTGGAAAAAGGGTTGAACATTGTTCATATCCAGACAAAAACAAGCATTTTGTCAATTTCTTGCTTGACCTTTTGTTTATACTTAGGGTTCAACTGACAAGGCTGTTGCTTCATAGGGCACGCATCTAGTTTTAACATGATGTGCATGACCCCTAGGTCCTCTATGATCCCCTTAAGGTCTGAGAACTTCATTGGGAATAAGTCCTAGTATTCTGTGAGTAGTTATGCAACTTTGCTTACAGTATCATCATCCCAGTAGTCCCCAATCTTAGCCAGCTTAGGTTGCTCCTCCGTTCCAATGTTGACTTCTCACAGCTTTAGAGGCTTAGTAACATCGACAGTTTGCAGTGGAGGTCCAGCCACTGCGCGTTCCCCTTCCGACTCTAGGATAGAGACATTTCACATATCCTCATTGCAATCCTCTATGGATAAATTATGGCAGTTGACAATATCATGCATCTGCGTTTCCCAGGTTGGTGTCCCGAGTGCTGCGTAAAGGCTTGATTCATAAAATACTAAAGTATCTATTTCCTGCAGAGCTTTGTCAAGTGCCTCTGTGCCACCTACTAACCCAAATGTCCCTACAAGCACATCCTTCAATGTTTCCCAGTGGTGGGTGCGATGATGTAGCTCCGCATCCAAGTACCATGGAGTGGGAATTGGTCCCAAGGCATGAATAAACAGGTGAGCCAATTCTTCTACAGTCCTATCGCACCACTTTTCCATCCAAATGAACAGTTGCTCGCGCGGGTACCCTCGACCAAGGAACGTCTTTATGCGTAAGTGAGTCGGAGGTTCAAATCGTAGGATCATCATATCCCGACAGTATTTCCAATCCTAGAATGCCCCCTTTTGTGTGTCCCACCACCTCACAGGTGTTGTGCGCATGACTAGATTAAGGGCGCATAGCCTTCATTCCCGTGGTACTTCAGCTTCAAATGCTCAAAAAAATTCCTTAATACTACCAGAACCATCAAAGTAGGGTTGTTCTCTTACCTATGAGGAGACGTAACATAAGCTCTTAGTGATTCTAAGACATCGCAATGCAAATACATCATGTAACCGATTCTGTGAAATTTCTATCTCCCCGTCGGAGTCAGAGAAACATTCGCTGTCATTTTCCCAGCAAAGCATACCATCGGCCATAGGATTGATCCAATCGTTGTCCCGCTTAGTTAACTTATAGATGTCATCCACATACACTTCTTCGCGCACCGGCTCCGTATACCATTCTCCTTCCGCAGGGTCTCATGGTACTATCACCCTCGTACCTTCATTTTCAAACACCATGCTTCTTTTCTTTAGATTGATGGTACCTCCCATATCTATGGCCCAATCCAATCCTAGAAGCGCAGAATAGGGGTCTGCATCTTCTACAATCTCAATTACCTCAAACTCGGCCCGGACCTTAACTCTGGCGATATCTACCATGATCTTTGATAGTCTCCCCAATGGTATGATCTTTTGTTTGTTGGTCATGTGCAGCTAGATAGTGGACCATTCCAGATTAGGTTCTCCCATCCGCTACCAAGTTTCCTAAGGCAATACGTTCGCATCCAATCCCAGGTCCAAAATAACCTGATCCATTTCATAGTCACCGATCTGCGTTGTTAGCCACATTTCCCTACTAGTGTGTTTCTTATGCTTGTATAGCTTGTGTACATCCTTAACTTCTGGAGGTGGGTTAGGCCTTTCTGTGAAGCTGTCTATTAATGCTTTTAGATTCTCTACTGCCTTATAGTTGCGCAACAACTTCATACATGCCTGCAGAAATAGTTTAATTTCATCATCGGTCATTAGGTTTGCTGGGACTTTTGGCATAGGTTCCTCATCCTTAGTAAAGTCTTTGCGGGTTGTGACAAAGGTTTCTTTTTCCTTCCGTAGGTCCAAACCTTCTTGTCTTACAGTTGTTTTTTGGATAAGAGGCTCAGCCGCAGCTTTATCCTCAGCTCCCCCAGTAGCCATTCCACTATGTGTTATCACACTAATTCTTGGACCTTAGTCACATGGTTTAGCCTTAACTCTCTGCACATTCTATGTAGGTGTCTTCCATTTTCCCTAAATTTTTGCGATCAGGATTGGAAAATCTTCAATCACATGATCCAAATGCCTACAATACCTGTAGGATTTTCTTGCAGGGTTTGGACAATACCTCGTAAAGTGCCCTACTTCTCTTCAGTTATAGCAGATCAGTTGACCTCTTCCCCGACCTATGCCTCCACCCCTCCCTCCTCTGCTTGAGGGAGATAGAGTTGTCAAAGGATTAGCCTGCATTCGATATAGGTTACCTCGGTTAATCATTAGGTCATATGTCTGACAGTTATGTTCGTCATGTCCCACAGATGAGAAAAATCAACACCATTGTTGCTTCAATTCTCGAACATAAGCGGCCAGACGAGGGCAGTGGTTGGTATCATGTAATACTGCTACAAGACAGTCAGTGCACCATAAGGTTGGGCCACTTGGTCCCGTATCCTCTCTAGGATGTAGGGGGCTAGGTCCCCCGACCTGCATATAATCTGTCAATAGAGGGCACTGATCCTTGGTGTGCCCCAACACCTGACATTGTATGCACCATATGTCTCGGCTGGCTTCCTTCCCTTTCTCTTTGTATAGGTTCTGTATTTCGAGATTCATGGCCTGCAACTATCATTGGATCTACTATACTCCAAACTGGGCATCATCTCTTGGTGTGACTTCCAACTTCATAGCAATCTCCAAGGATTTTTCCTGCGATTCAATGGCTTGCTGGCCCATAGGCACATGCAGGTGAGGCATTAATATAGTGATGAAACATTCCTTGTGTTGTCTATCATCATAAAAAAACTCCCCTTCTCCGATCACCTTCTTCAGTCGCTGGTCAGCCTCCCATACAAACTGAGAGGGCCCTTGTTTAAAATATTTTAGGTCATTCACTATCTGAGAGTAGGACTTAGGTCACCGAAACTGATTTTTTAGGGCATCCTTAATCTCCTGAATAGTCATGTTCGCATGCTGAGCTATGTATCCCATATACCAATCCAGTGCTCTTCCTTCGAAGGCGAGGGATAGTTGCGCCCTTTTTATAGCATCGTTAGCTAAATTTTACGTAGTCCATACTGACTCTGTGACAAACCAAAACTGGTCCATATCCTCATCCCTGACACCCTTGAAGGTAAGTAGCTTCATATGCGAGGCCATATCGTCTCTTGATGGCGGTGGAGGTACGGGTGAGTTTTTACCCCTATGCTGGCTTGAGGATGGTGTAGCTGGAGGGTTATGCACAGCCGAATCTCTTACTGGACTGTAGACAAATCTCTCTCCTTCCTGATTTTTTCTATAGTATTTACCACTTCCCGTTGTGCTTTCACCAAAATCGGAGGTCATTCACTCGGTGTGGTTGCACAGAATACCTTTTTCGCACAACAAAATCTTGATTAATAACGACAGTGTCTTTAGAAACTTACCTTGGAAACCTTTGAAGAACCTCTACTCTGCCTCAAAATAGGATACAAACTGATCGACTGTGAACTCTATCACAAATCCTCCCAGCACGCTATCTACCTAGTGATCTACCATACGAGTGATGGTATTATCAGTTCTTTCCAACTGCTGGATCAATTTTGCAGTCCACTGCGTGACGCGTTCGTCCTTCCAACACTTCTGGAAAAGTACGAGCCTCGCCAACCACTCCTGAATCTCGTTCGCAAATTTCACAAAGAAAATTTCGTAGCTTTCAGTGAGGATGTGTTTATTCTTCCACTTCTCAGCTGTCAATTTCATGCTGCGATTCTCTTTTACAGCAAATTCCTGAACCTGTTTTTCAAACCACTCTTCAATTTCTACCCTCTCAGGTCTCCAATGTTTTCTTGGCATTACCCGATCCCTCTCTCAAAATGTTCCCGGTCCCGGAAACAGAGCCATTTTTTGGCTCAAAGGGTCCTAAACCAGGTTTGGAGGTTGAGTTTTGCAAGCAAACCCCTATACTACTGGCCCTTTTGGCAGTGACCTACTTGCATAGGCCAAAGTCTCACCCGAAGCAGTATGGGAGGGTCCTGGAACTAGGTTTCTGCACCCTGAGAGAGATTAGGTAGTTCAAGATGATCCAAGTTCACAACCTATTAGGTTCACACAAGATAGATCTATTCGCAGGTGTGTTAACAATATAATCTGCAATTCAACATAACAGAGCTATTATCATGAACAAATCTAGTCAGTACCTTCGCATCGACGTGCGTATCAGCAATTAGCAGTACAAAATATCATAAATGCATCAATAATAGATTGCAGATACACTTCATACCATAACATAGACAGATTCGTAGCATAAACAGATAACAAAATCATATTCATAGCTTCAACAGATTCCAAAGGGTTGCATCAACAATAACACATCCGATCTAGATAACACAGAGATACTTCAACTATATCCGCATATATTAATATCCAAACCCAATTCCAAACATAGCCTGCACACACATCCAGCAAGGTCCGCACATAGTAGGACTGAGGATCTCCATTCACACAGCCAGCAGGAGTCCTTAACCAAAAAACCCAAACCAGATCTACCAATTCACACTTAGCATCAGTCTTAATTCTTCTCTACTTCTAGACTCAAAATGTTCATCTATTTATATCGACTTAGCCTATGCTTCTAGTGGTCCGCAAACCATGGTTTGTGGGAAATTGGTCTACCCTTGGACCCATTACAATGCGTTCGGGGCGTTCACCCACCCCAAAACTCCTGCGCTAGACTAATTAGTACCAAAAATAGACAAAACTATACAAAATTTGCAGCTTTAGGGGACCCTGTTCCAACAAGAGTTATTGCAACTTGTGCAAGTGATTTAGAAGAGAGGAGGGTTTATTGGTTTTCATGTCAGCCCATGTTTTTTTGACCTCTAGGTTAACCTGGTGGTGAAACTTATTCATGATGTCTACCATATTTCCAGAGGTGTCACAAGGATTAACAGAGGTTTGGAGGCTTGTACATATGCTTAGAGAAGAAGAGGATTAGTTTTAGGAAGTTTGGAGCCAAAGTAGAGTTGAAAACTTGGTTTTTGAGGGAATATATAGGTTTCCTTCATAGGAACCATGTACATACATAGGTTTCCTTCAGAAGAGTCATGTATGCATCCTAGAAGGGATTCCTTTTGGATTCCTCTTGCACATATAAAATATTTTGACTTGTATGTTTGGGGAAGCTTCTAAATTAATTGGTAAAGGTGAAAATGGGTTAAAATTTTCCTTTAGTAGGTGTGAATGCATTTAATGCACAAGTAGTGATGTTTGATGATTTATTTCATCAAACTTGTGCACTCTTAATCCAGGTATAAAAGTGCAATTTTCCCTTCATGTTTTATGTTCTTCATTTTTGGATCTGGGTGATGGTTGGTCATGTGTGATAGTGAGTGAGAGAAGACTACATAGAGGAGGAATGTTTCAGAACTAGTTATGAGCATATATTCTTCAATGTATGAATGATAATGGAAGTTAATGGAGAAGATCGTTGAAGTAGTGCATCTATAATTAGATCATATTTTTGTTTGTTATAGCATAGTTTTATTTGGAGGATTGGAGTGAAGATTATTTTGTTGGATGGTCATAGTTTTGATGCATGGATGTGAGCCACTATTTTTCTTGTGTTGATACCATGATTTTGGTGGTGTTTTTTATGGTTTATTGATGGAATCTTACTGTTGAGGCTTGGATTGCAAAGTTGAATTCTTGTTGATAAGAGCGTCTTGGATACAATTTGAAAATTTATGAAATGAGATCCACATAGAGTGGATGAGTAGTTAATTCACGAAAGAGGAGAATTTGCTTCAAAGCTTTAATGAAAGGAATATTTTCTCCATCCAATCAGTGTTGGATAGTCCAGTCAGACTTGGGTGAGGATCGATGATCATACTGGAATTCAGCAGATGGTAGTCTATAGCCTTAGGGGAATTTTTAGGTCTAAAATGGGCCTCCTAAGGAAATTATAAAATAATAGTGGAAATAATAAAATAATATTTGATTACGTCATCAAATTTTAGATGGAAAAAAGAAAAAACTACTTTTTCAACTTGTATTTTCAACTTATCTCCCAAATTTTTTACTCAAATTTCAAGCGAGAGTACTCGTTGGATGAAAAATGTAATTCCTCATCCAAGGAGTACCCATGTTGCATACTTTTGATGGATCCCGCTACATGAAAAATAAGAAATACATGAAATATGTGATTGCAATCAATTTTTTCATGTATTTCTCATTTCTCGTGTAGCAGGGTCCATCGAAAGTATGCAACATGGGTGCTCCTTGGATGAGGAATTAAATTTTTCATCCAATGAGTACTCCTGCTCAAAATTTGAGTAAAATATTTGGGAGATAAGTTGAAAATACGAGTTGAAAAAGTAGTTTTATTATTTTATTATTTTTTAATGTTTTTACCCTTTTACTTAAAAAATGGTGAATCATCCGCCATGGTTGACATCATCATCTTGAATCCTATTGGTTCTTATAAAGTTTATTTTTATTGTACATTTTTCTTAGGAGACCCATTTTAGACCTCAAAATTCCCCTAATGATCCATGTGAGAACATACTCTTCTGAGCTGCTTGTTATAACATATTTTGGCATGCCTAAATTTTTTTAATTTTTAGTGAAAAAATGTCAATTTATTACTAATTTAGAAATGCTGAGAGATATAATTATTATGATTTTGAATGATTTATTATTTTTATAAATTTGGAAATATTTTTTGTAACAATGTCGAGCTTCCATGCAACCTACAGGGTAAAAGTGTTGTGCGATTACTTTGTAGGCTTTCTTCAAGCCAACAAGTCTCAGAAAATAAAACAATTCTAGAGGAAGGAGTGCCTTGGAAAAGATATCTATCAAATCGATTAGTTGATGAGCCCAGAATTTCAAGAGGAGCATCCACTCCATCTTATGAGCAAGTGATTCTAAAGGATAAAAGAGTGCATCTGGAGAAGGCTGATTGGGGGTGCGAACAACAAGGACACAATGGGACCGTTAGATCTGTCAAAGATCTACAGTGGAGTTTAAAATCGTAACTAGTGAAATTTCGCACATCAGAGAGTTTAGTGTTAAGACATCACCCGATAATCGATTAAATTTGTGACGTGCAATAGGGAATTCATTGCGAGTTGCGAAATCTCAAGATCGCAATATTGCGAAAATTGTTAAAGTCAACAAGCTGCTGGGAGTTAAGTTGGTTAATATGCGAATTGTCGGGATTGGTCAATGATTTGTGTCGGCCCATAACCCACAGGTCCGTGCGAATTTGGGTAAATATGCAGTAATCCTTCATCAAATTCACTTCCCTCACATTTCATATTTCCTGAAACATTATAAATCTCCAACCCGCCATTCCACATCACCTTTTCCCTACTTCGCATCGCATCGTAACTTTGTTTGTTTCATTTTCCAAACTTATATTCGGTCCTCATTATGATTTGTGATGCGGTTGGCCCACCATAACTATAGACATTACTCCCCTCATCTTTCGACATTCGACGACTTTCACAACATTTCGGCCCCCCTTCACGATCCAAACCTTATCACCAGGTGGGGGTCTAAATTCAGTAGTAAAGCAAAACCACTCGCCAACATGTCTCTTTACCTCAACTTTTTGGACCCCCCGTGAAAGAAACCAGAAACCGCTCAACCCCCCCTCTGAAATCGTATTTCCGCAACGTCTTACCATTTAATTGACATTGTACAATTACCTATCCACTACTCCACTGCTGCCACTTCATCTGTCGATTAATCAAATCCCATCGCATTCATTCCGTCCATAATCCCATTAAGCATTTAATCTTCCTAACCATTAACCCACACCATTGTTAAACAATTCAAAGGAGCAACAAATCAATGGTTTAATTGGCAGATTCTGAGGATCATCTTCATATTTCCAAATAGTAAATCCAACAGTCGAAGATCCATTTCTAGAATTGAAGGCAGAAGATTTTCCAACAACCCAAAATATTCTACAGTTTTCTAGAGATACTCTTTAATTTTAGTTTCATGTTCAGGATTTTGTTCTTAAAAAGTTTTTATTAGTTTAGAAATTTGTACTATATATAAATATATATATGGTTAATTGTAATAAGAAAGGGTGGGATTTTTGAGGCCAAGACCTTTCAGCTTTGTAAAAAGTTTCTCCAAAATTTCTAATTGAAGTATTTCAGGTCTAGTTTTGAAAAAAATTTGTGTTTCTAGTACGTTTTTCTAGTATTTCCATAATTGTTTTCTTGATATGATTTAATTCATGTACAGTTATCCAATTGAAAATTTAATTGAATCTCAGTTTCATTTTCAATTCATTGTGAAGTTTTAATTTTATTAAGAGATTAATTTACAAGGCTATCTATTATTGTAAATTCCTCTTGAAATCTAAATTATACAAGGTTTCTATAATGACTTGATTATATTTTGTTTATTATGAAAATATAGTTTTCATAATTTCTGAAAACTATAATAGTTTTAAAGAGATTAGTATATTATATTTTCTGTCTAATCAAGCTCCTCTTTGAAACTGGTTATTGTTTGTCCTTCTATATTCTCATGAATATGTTTTACTAGGCTGTAGAAATATTCTACACACATCCAAATCTCCCTAGTTGTTAAGTAGTCAGTCTCACTGCTACATTATTAGTGATCTCCTTACATTCTTATGTTAATTTCTTATACAAATCAAGTCATTCTGTCAGGCTGGAAGCTGACACTTTGAGAAAGGACTCTGTGAAGGAGGGATTTATTCATGAATAGGGATTTTCATTGATAGCCTACCACCCCCAATTAAAACCATAAATCTGGCCATTGTGCTTCAAAGGTTGTTGTTCAGTGACAATGAACAGCATTAAACAAGGCCTCGTAACAATTGAGGGAGCCCCCTCTGGTTCAAGGGCCAGCTTGAACATAAAGCTGCTTGAGTTGGTTTCCTGGCGTAGTTTTTTGGAGCCAAGGACTACCTACGAGAAACATGAATAGCATTTTGCACCATTGCTGGGGAGAAAAGTAACTAAGATATTTTTCCCCAGAGTACGATAAAGTTTAGATCTATTTGTTGCTGGTGAACGAGGAATAGGCATTTGTATTGGTTGCATTATTTTCACCTCGTGACTCCACTTTTTCAGATGGTGATTCCACTGGGAAACTAATCCCACTCTTCTCATATTTCAGTCGCCTTTATTGCTATGCAAGGTTTGTTGATACTTGAAATCAATAGTATATGTTTTCTCTTCTTCGCCATGATCAAAAATTTAACATATCAGCAGAGGATGCAGCTTTTAAAGTACACCCGTGAGTATAATTTTTCCATGGGATTTTATGTTCATACTGTATATATTCATATTTTCAGCTGTTGGCAACGTGGTTTGTCAATAAATCCACTCCACACTTGGTTACATTGGAAAACATATTACACCTTACACTACACCATTTTCCAGTTTAGTTAAATAGAAGTGTGGGGATTGAATAGATATTCAAATTTTTAGTATGTAGTAGATCAACGTGTTCATTGTTTAATGAATGGTGGGATAGATCAACTTATATTTTCAGTCTAGAATTTTTAAGTTTTCAGATTTCAGTATGAAAGAGTATCCGGATTAGTGCTGGCATATGGTTGCATTTCACAGTTGCAGGTTGCAGTCTGCATTAGCAGGATATTCAAATGACATGATTGATTCGTGAGAACTAGTTAAGGCAGATGATGGTTGATGATCAGGTTTACAGTATGACTCCATGCCCAATGCTAAAGGAAACTGATCTACTTGTTCTCTGCATCCCACAGGGGGAAGCAGTCCCCATTGGAGCCGATGTTGTAACATATTTTGGCACAACTAAATTTTTTAATTTTTGGTGAAAATTTGTCAATTTATTACTAAGATAAAAATGATGAGAGACATAATTATAATTATTTTGAATGATTTATTTTTTTTATAAGTCCAGAAATATATTCTGTAACAATGCCGAGCTTCCATGCAACCTACAGGGTAAAAGTTTTGTGTGATTACATTGTAGGCTTTCCTCAAGCCAACAAGTCTCAGAAAATAAAATAGTTCCAGAGGAAAGACTTCCTTGGAAAGGACATCCATCAAATCGATTAGTTGATGAGCACAAAATTTCAAGAGGAGCATCCACTCCATCTTCTGAGCAAGTGATTCTAAAGTTTAAAAGAGCACATCCGGAGAAGGCCGATTGGCGAGGCGAACAACAAGGACACAGCGGGACCGTTAGATCTGTTAAAGATCAATGGTGGATTTTAAAATTGCAACTAGTGAAATTTTTCACGTTGTAGAGTTTAGTGTTAAGACATCACATGATAAGCAATTAAAGTTGCAACGTGCGATAGGGATTTCACTGGAAGTTGCGAAATCTAAAAATCACAATATTTCAAAAATTGTTAAAGTTAAGAAGTTGAGGGGAGTTAAGTTGGTTAAGTTGTGAACCGTCGAGATTCTTCAATGATTTGTGTGGGTCCATAATCCATAGTTCCACACAAATTTGGGTACATATGCAGTAATTCTGCATCAAAGTCACTTCCCTCACATTTCATATTTCCCAATACTTATAAGTCCCAACCCCACCATTCCACATCACCTTTTCCGTGCTTCGCGTTGCATCGCAACTTTAGTTGTTTAAACCCTATTCCAAACTTATATCCAGTCCTGATTGCGATTTGCGAGGTGGTTGGACGACCATAACTGTTTGACAGTCCTCCCCTCATATTTTGGCATCCAACGGCTTTCACAGCCTTTCAGCCCCCTTCACGATCCAAACCTTATCACCAGGGGGGATCCGAAATTAGTAGTAAAGAAGAACTACCCACCAACATGTGTCATTAACTCAGATTTTCATACCCCCCTGTGTGAAACCTGAAACTACTCAAACCCCGTCTAAAAGTAGATTTTTGCAACTGGTTACCATTTAATTGACGTTGGATGATTTACCCATCCACTACTCCATCGCTATCACTTCATCCGCTGATTAATCAAATCACATCGCAGTCAATCCCTCCATAATCCCATTAAGAATTTAATTTACCTAACTATTAACCCGCGTGACTGTTCAACAATTCAAAGCAGTAACAAATCAACGGTTTAATTTTTATATTTCGAGGATCATCTTCATATTTCCAAACAGTAAATCCAATAGTAAAAGATCCATTTCCAGAATTGGAGGCAGAATATTTTCCAACAACTCAAAATATTCTGTAGTTTTCTATAGATTCTTTTTAGTTTTAGTTTCTTGTTTAGGATTTTGTTCCTAAAAATTTTGTATTAGTTTAGAAATTTTTACTATATCTATCTATCTATATATCTATATATATATATATATATATATATATATATATATATATATATATATATATATATATATGATTAATTGCAATAAGAAAGGGTGGGATTTTTTAGGCCAAGACCTTTCAGATTTGTAAACATTTTCTCCAGAAATTCTAATTGAAGTATTTCAGCTCGACTTTTGATAGAATTTTGTGTTCCTAGTATGTTTTTCCAGTATTTCTATATCTATTTTATTCGTATAATTTAATTCTTGTATAGCTATCCAATTGAAAATTTAATTGAATCTCAGTTTCAATTTCAATTCATTTTGAATTTGTAACTTGATTAATAGATTAATTTACAGGGCTATCTGTTATTTTAAATTCCTCTTGAAATCTCAATTACACAAGGTTTCTTTAATGACTTGATTATATTTTATTTATTATGAAAACATAGTTTTCATAATTTCTGAAAACTATAATAGTTTTAAAGAGATTAGTATATCAGATTGTCTTTCTAATCAATATCCTCTTCGAAACTGGTTATTCTTTGTCCTTATATCTTCTCCTGAATATGTTTTTTTGGGTTTTAGAAATCTTCTAAATGCATCCAAATCTCCCTAGTTGTTAAGTAGTTAGTCTAGCTGCTACATTATTAGGGATCTCCTTACATTCTTCTGTCAAATTCTTATACAAATCAAGTCATTTTGTCAGGCTGGAAGCTGACACTTTGAGAAAGGACTCTGTGAAGGAGGGATTTATTCATGAATAGGATTTTCATTGATAGCCAACCACCCCCAATTAAAACAATAAATCCGGCCATTGTGCTTCAAAGGATGTTGTTCTATGACAGTGAACAGCGTTAAACAAGGTCTCATAATAATTTAGGGAGACCCCTCTGCTTCAAGGGCCAGCTTGAACCTAAAGCTGGTTGAGTTGGTTTCCTGGCATATTTTTTTGCGTCCAAGGACTGCCTACGGTAAATAGGAACAACACTGCTTAGTAGAATCACATCTCCTGGCTGATTGGTGTTGGCCTATTCTATATGACGTCGAGTCTTCTGGTTGATTGGAGTCATCTGTCTATGTAAAATACAAATTACTTGAAATAATAGAGATTCAGATCAAAGGAAAAACAACAAGGGTGGTTTTTCTCTTGGAAGGGTTTCCACGAGAAATTGTTTTTCTCATGTGTGATGATGTGATTGTTTGCATTATTTATTATTTATGTTGTTTCTTATAGTTTTTAGTTTCTTCACATATGGTGCACATATTATGATTTATTATTAGCTACTGGTTATTATATGCATGATACAGTAAGTGAATTTTTAATTGGTAAAATTGTATGAAAAGTCACACTATTGATTCACTCGCCCCCCCCCCCAACCCACCCCCGTCATTTGGGTAGTGCTCAAATTTTTCCAAAAATTGATATTAGATAGGGGCTTCAGTTGCAACGTGATCACTAAAGAGTACACATGGGATTTGTTGGCAGAAATTTGCATTTTTTTCAAAATGAACTCTTAAGGAATCCATGTTCTTATTGTTGAAAATTTCAAGGTTTGGCAAGAAATATGAAATATAAATTATTTTATCATGGATTTAACTTGTGGATATTGGTTTGTGAAGGATATTATGATGATTCACTTTCATCTGAAGAAATGAAGAAAAATGCTTAATCAAGCAGAATTATTCTTGAAAACCTCCATAATGCAGACTTAGAAAAGGTTGGAAACTCAAAATATGCCAAGGAGGTTTGGTATAGATTGAATATGTTATTTGGATAAAGTTGTAGTATCCGTGATGAAGAGTTTGAGAAGAGCAACAAAAATAAGAAGAAGATGATATCGAAGAATAAAAAAGCTTTGGTTCAACAAATTGTACAAGAGAACAACATATCTAAATGTATAAGATGTATTAATTTACTTTCGAGTTATATTTTTAGCAATAGTGGTGATACTGATTCAAATATGGTTATCGAAATAGATGATTATCAGAGTTATATTCTCCTTAATGCTGAATATGAATTTTCCCTGGTTGTTATTGAATAATTTTATAATGAGATTGGTAGACTAACAAATATGTGCAAGGAGCATGAGAAAAATTTGTTAGTTTGTGATGAAAAGGAGAAAATTATCAAGGAAGAGATCACTACCTTGAGGTCACAACTAGCAGAATTGAAAAGAATATAAGAGGTCAATTGCAACAAGAAAAAGGTTAGGAATGATTATGTTGAAGCACTTGAAGGTGTGATTGACAAATTGAGAAAGCAACTTGAAGAAAAGGACCAAAAGTTGGAGAAAGTGAAGATCGCCATAACAATGAATAAATCTGGAAACATTTTTCATAAAGGAGACAAGCTTGAATGCAAGAAATAATAATAAGGAAGAACCAAAAAAGCATGCAGCAAACAAGGTGACCAACAATAACATCAAGAAAGGATAAAGAAAACAAATTCATTAACAATAGTAAAATACAAAACGAAAAGGATATTGCACATCCATAAGACCATTTGATCCTATGGTTGAAGGTAGAAGTTTTAAGAGGAGAAGTCAAAACTCCTTTTCCCCTTTTATGGATGATATTGAGTGCTTCAAATGTCACAAATTTGGACATGTGGAAGTTGCTTCTAGGAAAATAATGCACACTTCTAAGAAACAACTTGATATTAAGTAGAGGATATGCCTTCAGGTATACAAGTTAATTAAATGGTTTTTGTTTTTCTTGTAACTTATTTGGCCACAAGGCTATTGACTATAGATCTAGCATGGGGAGATGGATATCTGGCATGAGCAATAAAAAATAAGATCCTTTGGCTACATATATTAGTCATATAGAGTGTTATTTGTGTCATAATTTTTGGCACATGGACAAGGACTGTAAGATTCCTAGATCCTTGATGCTTTTGGTTAAAAATCATCGGATAAAGAAAAATGTATAGCCATGGAGCCAATCAATGGATTAATGGAAGGAGAAGGTGTATATTTTTCTTGTAGATTCAAACTGCTAATTTAATCTACTAAAAAATATAGACTTGAATATAGTGTATTGATCAACAAGAACAATGTAATGATCAAGAAATCACAACATAAACATGAGATGATATTCAATCTCACATATGCTCAGAGATTTATCTAAGGTGAAATTAACTGCTCAAAACCCCTTCCTATGTATATTACATTAGTCGGAAGATAGATAAGAAATACAATGCTTGCTAAAGCTTGAGAAACCTTTGCACTAGTACAATATAACTCACTACTTCCTAGACAAGCGTTGGCCAATACTTAACAAATTTCTTGCTTGCCCAAGTCCCTATTTCCATGTGTTTTTTCTTAAGGAATTATCCCCTATTATTTAACCAAATTCCAAATCCAAAACGGTGCAATCCCTGTAGGCCCTTTTCTCACTGCATCCACCACCTGTACAATTTGGAATTGTCTACAACTAATAGTACACTTCCCTTGAACTAAAATCTCAATTGGGTAACTAGAGTTATCTTCACGCATCAATTATTATTTTTTGATTTATGAGTTAATTGGTTGATCGCTAGTGAACATACCCCATTTTTTTATCCTCCATTACTTCTTAATTAGTTGGAACTAGTTAAGCTCACAATAACTCAAATTAACTAAAATAGATTGCTATATATTAGAAATAAATCAGAGCTAAATACAACTCAAGTTTATGCTACTTGAAATAATTTGTTTAATTTAATGATAAGTCATATATCACTTTTGTTAAATTCCTCCAAGTATTTTTATGAAATTGGAATTCAAATTTCTCGTAATTTGATTAAGGGAAAATTAAATTAGGAATTTCTTGCTGCATTTTCAACACTCCCTCCCAGTAAGAAAGGGATTATCTAATACCCCAATCCTTAATCTATGGAAATCTAATTTTATTATTGACAAAGCTTTTGTCAAAATACCTGCATCCTGTTCCTATGTAGGAATGTACTCTAACAACATGATCCGTCTTTGCACACAATCTCATAGATGGTGATATGGCCATATGTCGATATGCTTAGATTGATCATGAAAAACTAGATTCTCAGAGAGTTTGATACAACTCTTATTACCACATTAAATCATAGTAGGATCTATCATCTCACAAAATAATTCAACAATAGTTTTTCTCATCCAGATAGTCTCACATGTTGCTTGGCTTGCAACCATGTACTTTTCTTCTACTGAGATGAGTGAAACACATCTTTTCTTCCTGCTATACCAAGAAACCACTGCTGACGCAACACTGAAAATGCCTCCTGATGTGCTCTTCCTGTTTGAAAGACTCCCCACCTAATATGTATCTATGAATCCTTGCATCTTCACTCCCTTTATATGTCTGTACCAAAGACCAAACTGAGTGGTGCCTCTGACATATCTCAACACATGCTTTTCTTCCTTCCAATAGAGTTTGGTTGTATTAACCATTTATTGACTAAGATGGCTAATTGCATAACACATATCCAGTCGTTTGTTCACCAACTACATGAGCGAACCCACAAGATTCCTGTAAATGGTAACCTCCATTACTTCACCTGAAGTTGCATCTTTGTTCCTCCAATTCCCTGCTAGAGGAGTCTCCATGGGTTTTCTTCTCTCCATGTGGAACTTATTCATTATCTCGCTGGCATAATTTCCCTAAGAGACAATCAGTTTCTCATCTCCTTTCCATACTTCCATACCAAGGAAATAACGCATGAGCCCCAAGTCCTTCATCTAGAATTCTCTTGCAAAATCCTCTTTTCAAGACTTGATCAACTTATCATCTTCAGTTAAAATTATGTCATCAACATATAATACTATAATGAATGATTTACCTTCAACAAAAATATGGTAAAGGTTTTCATCTGCTTCACTTTTAGTGAAGCCCAACCTAGTGAGATAGTTGTTGATCGTACTGTACCAAGCACGGGGTTCTTGTTTCAATCCATACAATGCTCGCTTGAGTATTCACACACGTGAATCTCTATCGAAGGTCTCAAATCCTACCGGTTTCTCAATGTACACCTCCTCCTCAATCACTCCATTGAGGAATGTTGTCTTCAAATCCATCTGATGGACCTTCCAACCCACTTGCACTGCAAGTGATAGAATTGATCTAATTGAAGAGTACCTTGCTACTAGAGAAAATGTCTCCTCATAGTCAATTCCCTCCACCTGAGAGAACCCCTTAGCCAAAAATCTAGCCTTGTGTTTCTTGATGCTTCCATATACTACTATCTTCACCTTATAGATCCACCTGGAACTTACCACTGACTTATCCTCTAGTCTTGGGACAGATTCACAAACATTGTTTCTAATAATGGAATCATATTACTCTACCATGGCATCAACCCATATTGGTTGTTGCATTTCTTCCTTGAATGAGGATGGATCAATATCTACAAGCTCACTCATCAGAACCATGTAACGAGTGTACTAATCCAGTGACCTCCTCTGCCTGCATTATGATGTGGGTGCTCCCATATTCTCTCTAGCATCGTGCAATAATATGTTAGCTTCCCTAGTGTGCTTCCTTCCATCTCTAGATGTCTCTACATGAGTGGGTGTCTCCACTCTCTGCTTCTCTACTTGTGGATTCTCCACAACTTCATGAGGTTCTTCTTTTGGTGCTAAAAGTTCCTCAAGTGAATGCAAACAAGGCTTCCTCTCAAGAGAACATATCATTGCCTTCTCCTTATCAATACTAACATTTCTCCTAACAACTTTCATCTTGAAATATGGCATGTACACACAATAGTTGTGAGGTGTTTCAGTATACCCCACAAATATTCCCAACTTAGCTGTAGGCTCTATAATTTTTCTTTAGTCCTTGAAAACATGAAAATAAAATGATGATCCAAAGATCTTGAAGTGTGACACATATGGTTTATTACGTGTTTATTCCCTGAAAAATATTCCTCTAGTGTACTCATGCCAAGAATCCGATGATGACTCATGTTCTGAAAATAAATAACTATGTTGCATGCTTCAGCTCATAAGTGCAATGGTAGGCTCTAGTCATGCAACATGTCTTGTGGATCTCCCACATACTTATGTTCTTCCCATTAGCCACCCCATTCTTTTGTGACTTGTGGGTTGTTGTCAAATCCCATTGAATGCCTTATTTTTCACATAAGTCATTGAACTCATTCTACACATATTATCCATTGTTATCGCTCCTACTTTAGGCTGAGAAGTGATAGGCTTACGAGATAATATTCAACAATTGTAATACCAACATTCCCAAGTCAATCCCGAAATTGGGTGAACTTTCTCAAGTACTATGGTATTGTGTCACCCTTTTCCATATTGATCTTCTGAAGCTTGTCCTTCAGTTCCAGCTTCATTTGGTCACTATTGTTCTGAAACAAGTCTGTCAAGGCTTGCCACATTTCATATGGAGTCTCTTTCCCATGGATATTTGAGATAATATGATCTCAAACTCCCTCCAATATGAGCCTCCTCGCCTTTTCCACATAGCTCTCCCATTCTGCTAGATCTTGAGCATCATATGTTGGAGGCTTAGGGATATCATTGTCTATGAATTCCTTCAGCCCATTATCTTCCAAAACTACCTCCATCGCGTCCTTCTGTTGGTGGCTCGAAATTCTTTGCCTCAAACATTATAAGGGAGACTACCCTATTAGTAAATTAGCGTAGCTTATTTTCTTTTCAAATGGTGGTTTCGACCAGTTAAACTAGATCCAATTACCTCCCCTCTATCTCTATTGGCTTAAAGTATGACTTTCACCTACTAAAAGAGAACAAATATCAAATCAACTATTCTTGTTGATCAGGCAATAAAGTGACCCTTAAGCTGATCTGCGGCTCAACCAAGCCAGAACTAAAATTTTCGTCTTTGATAAGAGGACTTCTAGAATGAAAGACACAAATTAATCCTAGAATGAAAGCAAAAGGAAAGAAATGTGAAGCCTATCTTGATTAGGAATATGTATATCTAACCTAACAGAGAGAAAATTAATTAAATTATTGGGATTTAAATATCATCGGCTTATAATGAATATCAAGCTAACAAAGTAGTTCAATTAAGTAATATTATGAATACAAAAACACATTTTGTTCAGAGAACTATTAACATGAACAATTAATTGTTAACATTAGGAAGTAGTTCTCATAATGTCAATAACCATTAAGCTATTAACAATGAATGATGAACCAATAACATTAGGAAATAGTTCACATAATATTACTAGTAATTAAATCAAGATTAAATGGCATATTTATGAGTAAATAGTTACTCAGAAATCCAATTTCAATGCACAAGGGAAAAAGAAAAAAATGATAAAAGAATCACGACACAAAAAGATCAGATAGCTAGGCCATAAGAATGGAATTCATATTGACATAATTGCACAAATATAAATCCAATAACATGATTTTGTTATCAAAAGAAATGAAATTTGCATTAAAAAATAATAGTATTAAAAAATAAACATTGATTAAACCTGTTCTCTTGCCAAATTATTTGAATCTGATCTCCAACATTTATCTACAACTCATAAACTCTGTTGTTAAAATAAGAGCTGCAATAGTGAAAGCTCTGCTCCCCATACATAGTTCATATTTGTAAAAGATAAATTCCCAATAATCCCAAATATGAAATTGATCCTCTCTACCTAGAGAATGAAACCCCTATTACAATAATGCTCTAAGAATTCCAAAATTTCAAAGACGAGAAGCCTTTTTCACATTCTAAAAACCACTATTTACAATTTTTACGAAATGAATTCCAAATAGGAGAGTTTTTAAAGAATAATTCTTCTCCAACAATTCTTTTTATTTTATTTCCGGAGAAATTCCATTGATTGAAATCAGTTTTTCTTTATCTCATTGGTCTAAATTATTTTTCTTTTATTGTTGGAGCAATTCCATTGATTGAAATAAGTTCTTATTTATCTCTATTAGCGTAAATTCTTAACGCAAGTGTACGAAAAGAGTTCACTTTAGCTGCGTGTGAAAAACAACCCTAACAACAAATATGGTTGCTTAACTTCTTTAGATTTGCAATCGATAGTTAAAAAAAATTCTGCGAAAAACCCGATCTATGCAGTAAAAACAGTTAAAAAGTGAAAAGAAATAAGAATTTCTCCATGCATCCAACGGACAAGACAAGATATAAATTATTTTAATATATTATAACACCTGGGAAGGGAACAAATAATATTGTTACTAGTCTCCCTCAATGGGATGGGTTCTTCGCTTCGTCAGCACTTCAGATCCAGAAGTTTCTCTCTCTCAATGGTGTAGAAAACCTAAAGTGCGTTGAACTCTATGGGAGCTCAAGAAGCAAAGAAAGTAGTAGCATGAATCAGAATGATCAAATCATGACACTGAAATTGAAAAAAGTCAAGAATGAATGTAAAACCCTCCTATTTATAAAAAAAATTTGAGTTTTCTTCGATAATGGCGCATAAAAAAATATTATAAACCAAGATCTAGATCTAACCACTTGGAATATTTTATTATATTTTGTTGGAGGGAAAAGGTACTTAAAATGGTTAAATAACTTTATTTAGAAATAATAATAAAATAAATGATTTATTTATCATTTCAAGAATGTGGTTAAGAAATAATTAACAAATAATGATCTATTTAATTATTTCTAGGTGATTTAATCAAATATAACAAGGAATAATAACTAAATAATGATTTAATTAATTATTCTTAGAGAAAAATAAGTAAATAATGATTTATCTAATTATTTCTCATAATTGGGTTAAATATGACGGGGAATATTATTTAAATAGTAGTTTAATTAATTATTCCTAGAGGAAAATAAAATAAATAAGGATTTATTTAATTATTCCTCATGGGGTTTCTTGTTTTAACCAAAAACAACTCAATAAAATATGGTTTATTAAATTATTTCTTATAGTGAAAGAAATTTAACTATGATAAATTTGGTACTACATGGTGTACTTTGATCCATCTAATTGTAAATGGTTAGATTACCAAATTTTGGTGTAACAGATTGCCCCCTAGTGTGCGAGCATTAGGAGCTAATCGTATGACTGAAGTACATTGTAAGAACACAATCACTAGACACAAAAGGGGAGTCAGAGTGAGAGAGATACATAGAAAGAGTTAAGCGAGAGAGGACAATAACCGACGGGGCGATACCTATAGATGATATAAGTCTCCTTTAATGTTTGGGTAACTGTTCTCAGTGAGGCGGGGGAGGCATACCTATGCCTGCCAAGATTACAACGTACAAATAATAATGGTGTGCCCAACAAAATGAAACTGAGCAATAAAGTACATGATAAATGGTACATGACATGCTGCCATAAAAATGGGCCAGACATATATATAATGGATCCCACATACATATTTCACCTGGAAAAACATGAGCCAGGAACGAATACAATAATATCTGAGTACATGACACATAATAACAACCACATAAGCTCGGATAAACAGCAAAAGGGCTCTGAAAATATTAATGGATCATCTAAAGGATACATGCATGCTATGGGTACTGCAAGCGGTTGAAACCGAACCCATAAAATATGTGGAGCTACATCGTAGGTTGTAGCATAATCTGAGGCCATTCGTGCATGTGGGGGGATACCTCAAGGGCCACCCCCTCATGAGGTCTGAAACATATCATGCACACTTGGGAATCACTGGTATAATCTATTGAATCACCAAAACATCAAGTATATGAATCTCGATTATGCAATAATGAGATGAAGTTGAGCGGATGAGAAACAATCAAGTAAAATGGAAATGATGAGTCCCTTTTCCTGATCCGAGGCACCAAACAAGAATGGAATCTAGAACCAAGGTACACCACCCTCTAGACCTTTCTTCTGGAATGAATGAGCTTATGTAGATAGAAGGAGGTCTACCATAGGTGAGGCAATGAGGAATCCTCAACTAAGGCACGAGGGATCATATTAAAGTGACTGATGGACTGACACCAGGGATGATGATGAAATAGGGGATACTGAGAAGCAGACAACTGACGTCCCTTTTCAAAGCATACAAATCATGGAGGACCTGAAAGTGACTGACTCTACTCTGGAGCAAATGGGGGACAGTATGAATCAATGCCAAAATCGGTGACATGAGAGAGGGAGAAGGAAAAAATGGAGGGAATACTGTAACAGGAGGTAAAGGGATCGAAGAAAAACTCCATGAATGGGATGATGATTCAACTCGGATGCTCTGAAAAAGGGTGACTCGATGATGCTACCACATAGAATATGCCTGGTGGGGTCCATAAAAACATGATCAAAATGTGGTTACTCATGATGAAAATCGACACACATGTTGACAATTATGAAGGAAAAGTGGTGCCCCAAGTACAAGAAGTGCAAGTGAAGAAATATGATTTTAAGAGGTGGAAAAGTGACCCTTCTTGGAAAAATGGCTTCCTATTTAAGTGTCAAATTACCAAAAATGAAAGGATACCCATTATATCTCCTGGTGAGAGCTTTCGAATGGTCCTAATGGTTCATCAAACCGAGCTACGGTTTTGCCACAATTGGCGAAAGAAAATTTTGGGTTTTTCTTTTAATAGGGTGATTTCCCTCTAATTTGATTCATTTTATAGTGGATTTGTGGTGAGTTTAGAGAGGAGGAGATGAACCTATATCTTGCGGAAATCGTAGCAGACAAACTAAATGTTGGAATCGAGATCCGTCAGATGCAGGTAAGTGGCCTAACCTTACTCTACCTTTTTAGTAGTTTAGTTTTTCAAATTAGGTGCTTGGGGCTTAGAAACATAACTCTACCCTTCCTCACATCTAGCTCACACTTTTTGGGGCCTCTACTATGATCTGTATCACAATTTTCAGAGGGGAAAACTGCGAGCTCGCAGCTATAGGGGCTGAAAATTGTGAATTAGTCTGGAGGTGGGTTTAGGCTTGATTTTTGGTTGAGGACCGGGACTTGATGAGTGATGATGTAGTTTATCTTATACGAGCTTAAAAACATGATGGTTTTGTGCAGGTATGGAATATCTAAAGATCAATTGGCGAGAGAGGGATTTGGATGTACTTTGTGGCGAGATCTAGGGGGATCAGGTGGTACAAGGAGCACTTGCAAGGTACGCGGTTCTCAATTTGGTTGGGAACCCACTAATGAGGCATGGAAACCTTGCTCTCCAAGATAGTCAAATATTTGGATTCAGACTAGGAGGCCATTATGGTTCAGGGGCACAAGAATGAGTTGACCATTCAGGACATCTACTTCTTGACCAGACTCCCACCACTAGGGGTGGTGGGAAATATACATCCAGTATTACCACGTGGGTGAAACACATCAGATTTCGTGGAGTGCCACTCTATATTTGATGTTTGTGCTAAGGGCACGACCATACCGATCAGTGATCTAGAGAGGCTAGAAGCATTGGTTGTCGCCGCAGCAATACTGCGGATCCTGGGCAACCGGGCACTCCATCACATCACTAGAGGGCATATGATGTTGGTTGAGAGTGTTCTGAATGGGACCTACTATGTGTAGGCCTAAATTATGATTTTGTCGATGAAACGAAACCTGTCATTGTGAAAGCGATAGTTGAACCATGACTATGATTTTGGTATGGCGTTCTTCTCATTCTTCTTTGAGAAGATCCCCAAACTTCGGCGTCATGTGCAAATCAAGAATGGGGGCCCTTAGGAGCGCAGGATGCACCACTGGGCACAACTGCTATGGAGAGGAGGCGGGGGATTTGGACGGGTGTTACAACCCGAGTTTTTTGCACATTGGGATTAGATGTCGTTATACATATATGACTATCTATATAGTGGTATGAACTTTCAGGGGGACCCTGACTTGCCACTTCTGTCGGGTTGAGCATGGGGACCAGATGGTAAGTGAAAGTTTCTATATATTATGTTGCATTTAAAGTTTTTAGAATACGTATGTGGTATTGATTTTTTACTTTTGGTATGTATATATAGCACCGGTGAGGCCTTCAGGGTATATGGGATGACCCATAATGCCAAGGGCTACATATTCTAGTGGAGCGAGATGAGACCATAGACCTGACTATGAAGCTCTACTGGAGGATTGTCGCCGCAAGTGTGAGTTGATGTTGAACGGTGTATCAGAGCAAAAATGGCATGATCTTGAGGAACAATACATCAAGGCATGTATAGGGCTACCCTTTGAGTCGCAATGGGTCATGCGGTGCATGGAGATGGCCGGACAGGCAGTTCGGGATCTACGGGCTGCTGGAGCTGAGCCATTGGCCCGAGACCCTCTAGATAGTGATTAGATGTAGGGGCATGTGGTTCCCCCAGTTTTGATTTTGGAACATGCTATAGGAATGTCAGATGTATTTAGAGTAGTGGACTCCAACAAAGTTATTATTTTTTCCATACATAATATAGATATGCATCTTTTTATATATGACGAGTGTATGGTTCGCCATTGGTTTTATGATTGTCTTGTGTTAAATGCATGTGATAAGTTCCAATCTAGAATATTGTTTGCAATGCTATCTACATAGTGATTGTGGGCTCTAAGTACATGACTGAATGTAATGGTTTCAAATTCACGCACTAAGAACTTGACTCATAAATATCTTCTAAAATGGACATGGTTATTCACATGATAAATGCCATTCAATTCCATGACAAGCAACAAGGAATCTAAACGAACATGAAGAAGGATGCGATGATCAAGGTCATCAACTAAAAAATCTATCATTGCATCATATTCAACCTGGTTATTGGTGGCATATCTAATGCATACACCATTGGAGAGGACTAATGAATGCAAGGGGGTAAAAATGGCCCAAGCTGCCAAGGCTAGATTCTGGGAGAAGCGACTTGCACCATCGACATAGCTGATATATGGTGTGGATGATGGATCCATCTGAAAGGTGTCACAAGAAGAAAAACGAGATGATGATGAATAATGTAAGATACCTAAATGCATGACAGAAATAAAAAACACATCTCAATGGGAGATGTTTTGGGTAAAATATCTTAAGGTAGAGTGCATTACGAGGGTCAGGAAGGAGTTGGCCTTCGAAATCCTCTAAGAGATATGCCCCCTTGCCCAAATCCTTACTAATGATGTAAGGTCATAGCCATAATGAGTCATACTTTTGATGACCAAGGACATCAAGAGCCTGGTCATACATTAGAGCAATATCGCCTTTGTGAAAATTTTGATGGTGGAATTCTCGGTTATATTGAGATTTGGTGTGCTTCTTGGTTGCTTCGATGGTTTGCAATGAAACATGACAATCTTCAGAAGAATGATCAAGCATGTTAAGTATTTTTTCTAAAGGTTGGGTGTGAGGGAGAAGTTTTACGGCTAGGTGAAGGGATGGGATTTCACACTCGATCAGTAAGACTGCCTCCTCACCAAAAATAAGGTGGAAAGGAGTTAACCTGGTGGTGGTTTTAACAGAAGTTCTATAGGCCCACAAATAAAGGAAGAACATAAGGTGCTAGTCATTTTTGTGCTTGTTCACCATCCGTTGAAGCATATTTTTAAGGATTTCATTGACCGTTTCAACTTGACCATTACCTTGGGGATAATAAGACGATGAATATTGGTGCTCAAAGCCTAACAGAGAGGATAGATCATTCCATATCTCATCTTTGAAATTTCAGCCATGGTCAGAGACCAATTGTTTCAGAACCCCGATTGAGTGATAACATGGTTAAAGAAAAAGAGAGTTGTGGTAGCTGCCATGTTGTTGAACATTGGCATGGGCTCAACCCATTTAGTGAAATAGTCAACCACCACAATAATATACTTGTGGTTATGAGTAGATGTAGGTTGAAAATCCATAAAGTCAATGGCCCACTTGTAGAAGGGACCGACAGATATGACAACATGGAGGGGAGCGGGTGGCGCTCACGCCTTTGCGGCGAAGCGTTGGCAATTGGAACAATGCTTGACTAATTCAATGCAATCACCAAAGAGATAAGGCCAAAAGTACTTAGTGCGCATGACTTTCTGGGTAGTAGCCAAACCAGAGAGGTGGCCACCACATGCACCGCTATGGTAGGCATTAAGGACTTTCTCATCTTCAGCGTGCGTGAGACAACGATGAAGGATAGGATCAACACTATGATGATAGAGATTGTCACCAACCAGAAGATAGCGGGGGGCTTGGTATCGTATATGTCGTTGAGCATCACGATCAAGGTGGGAAGTGAACTTCTGGGTTCGCAGATAGGTGAGGATGTTTCCATACCAAGGGTCATCCAAATTAATGGAAAACAAGTGCTCATTGAGTAAATTATAATTAACTAGTGGATCTTGCGCACCAGTAGGCAATTCATAAATGATTTTTGCATGGGCTAAACCTTTCTTCCTCTTGGGTGTGACAAATTCAAGATCAAATTCCTAAAGGATAATGATCCAACGGGCGTATTTCCCATTGATTATCCGTCTACTCAATAGGAAAGCAATAGGGTTGGAATTGGTCATGACCTTTGTGAAACGCATAAGGATATAATGACGATGCTTTTGGACCGAGAAAACAATGTCCAATGCCAAATTCCCTTCATGCGAGTAGAACACAGGGGAAGCCACAAGATTCATATTGACATAATAGATAAAATTTTCATTTCCAGTGTCATATTCCTAAATAAGGACCCCAACAACCGAATGGGTGGAAGCTGAGATATACAGGATGAAATCCCTCTCAAAGTTAGGATGACTAATCAAGGAAGTGGAAGTGAGAGCACGTTTCGGGGCATCCAAAGACTTTTGAGCATAGTAATCCAAAACAAATGGAATGTTAGACCTAAGGAGTCTTAGAAACCCATGCACAGTGGTGGCATAGTCAGGGATGATCTGACGAAGAAAGTTGGCTTTGCCTTGAAGGCTTTTTAACTAGCGCAAGATACGAGGAATGATAATCTCAAGAATGGTTTGAATTTTGATGGGATCAATCATGATAGCATATTTGGATGCAATGAATCCCAAGAGACGACCGACAGGAACACACAAGACACACTTCAACGGGTTGATACAGATATTATACTTGCAACATAGGAGAAAAATGGGATGTGGATCATGAATATGTTGCGCCTGATGCCTAGAACAAGTAGTGAACTTGTCAAGGTAGGAAAGGATAATATGAGCCAAATCATGGAAAAAGTATGACATGGCCTATTGAAAGGTGGCTCTGGCATTCTTATGGCTGAACGACATGACCTTATAGGAAAAATTTCCCCATGAACTAATGAACGCAATTTTTAACTGATTAGCATAGCAGATGACAATCTAGTTGTACCCCGATAAATCATCCATAAAGGATAGAACCTCATGCCCCACACACTCATCGATTATCTGGTCAATAAACGGTGTGGAAAATTTATCTTTGGGACAAGCTTTGTTTACGTCATGAAAGTCAGTGCAGACACGAATGGTGCCTTGTTTTTTGAGAATGGGAACTGGGTTAGAAACCTAAGTGGTGTATTCAATGGGATAGATAAAAACAACCTGCTTGCGCTTATCGATTTTATGATTCTATCACCTCTCGTCTGGAAGGATTAATGGGTCTCAAATTTTGACGGACAGGATTTTGATCGGGCAATGTATCGATATGGTGTTCAACAATGGCGGGATCAAGTTTGGGCATATTTGAATAGGACCAGGTGAAAACATCATGGAATTCCTTGAATAGCTTTGTGTAAGGCTGAATTTCTTCTAGGGTGCAATTTACCCCCAAGGTAATGTTTTCTTCTACCCCTAGTTTTTCGGAAATGTTAATTTTAATGGTAGGAGAGATTGGCCATATTTCCTTTTTAAAAACCATTTGGTGTAGGAATGGGATTTATAAACCAATCCACCTCATCGAGGATGAAATATTTAGACTCCAAAACATACTGGTCATGGGACTGTTGTGAAAGGAAGTATGCATGGTGGTGCATATCATCCTAGGGAAAGTCAGGGGTGGTCATCGCTTCCATAATGTCTTCATCAAAATGAAATATGGGAGGATTGGCGGTAGGGTGACCACATGACGAGGTGAGGCTACCTGACACATCATCATGAGATATATGGTTCACATACGCATCGCTACGAAGGGTATACAAAGAGCTAGTAGATGAAACATCTACTGATGTTGATACCAGGGTGTTCGCCGAAGGAGGTTCAACCGAAATAGAAGGGGATGAACCTAAGGGGTCTTCCAGCATGGATCATCTTGACATCAGGGAGAGGTATCACAATGGGTGCAGAAATGTCATCTGTTTCTACTAAATAATACCTCACAAGTATAGGGGTACAAGATCCACTACGAGATACCTTAATTTGATGAACATCCTCAAGGGTGTTGCGAAAGTCATCGCGATGGGGAAAAAAATGAGAATAGTGGCCATAAATATCACACAAAGAAAAAGAGTGGTTTTTGCGCAAAGATTCGAGTTTCTTGGCTGAATCAGGTAAGGTAACATGGACCTCCAAGATGTCAGATTTAGGAAATGTCTTGTTGACCACAGTTTTGAGACTAGGAAGTTCAGGAAAGTTATGGGTGGCATGCCCAGCAACATCACTCAAAGTGGATGGAGGTGACTACTTTGGAGGATTAGGAGGAGCAGGAGTTATTTAGGGGGCCTTGTCCTTAGGTTCCTTCTTTTTGGCTTTGCCCCCTCACCGGATGATTTTGCAACAAGCGTAGGTTACTGTTGAGGTGGATGAGGCACTGAAGCAAAGGGAGGGGTCATAGCGATTGGTTGGACAGGGGTCAAAGTGGTATCAGGTTTGAGCTGAACATGTAGAGTGTTTTCTGGGGGATCAGTGTACCAGACTGGGATCCCAGGGTCAAATTGGGAAGGCTCAACGTAGCCATAACAGGCACCGAAAAGACTCCATAGGGGGGAGCTAAAAATGATATTTGACCAAAAGGGTATTGGCCTGGAGGAATGGCTCCCAAATGGTTAAGGCTAGGGGGAACCATTCCTGGTTGAAAAAGGTTGGAAGAGACACCAACAGAGGAATAAGGTCCTTGAGGAGAAAGTCCTCAAGGCTACGTCGAGTGTCCAACAACAGGTTGTAGAGGCGTTGACTGCTTATTGGTCAACCCTGATCACTTGTGGCTATCATGAGACACTTGCATCATGCAAACACTCGATGAGATGCGGTCAGTGATAAGGGGGGGGGGACGAGGGAATGAACCAAGTAATGTGGAATCTTTATAGACTCCTGGTGAACAATGGTGAGAGGCGTGACTGATTGTTTATTGGCCATCGAAGATATGATGGACTCGGGGGAGGTCTAAGACTTCGGTTCATAATATGTCAACAGATCGATGGTGACGATCTTTCCATTATGAGGAAATCACGTCTTACGGTGAACCGCAGATGCACCAGCTAACATCACAAGGGGGAATCAATGAATTCAATGTCAACACAAATAGTCTTGCCCATAAGAGTGACAGAGAAATTGCAGAACATGCCAAGGGGCTAAGAAGGGTGACCATCCCAAGCATAGAAAGTGATGGTGGATGGGGCAAAGTCGGGTGAACTAAGCTTATTCTAAATAGAGGAAGACATCACATAGGTGGATGCACCCTCATCAATGATTGATATTTTAACATGGGAATTACAAATCTCGATTGGTATTTGGAAGGAAACTAATGAAGGTAAAGGGGGGTGTTCTGATTTGTGAACATCAAAGATGATCAAATTATAGTCTAAAGGATCCAAAATTCCCAAAGGAGATAGTAGAGATTTTCGTTGAGATGGGCACGACTAGAGGAATTCCAAGGTTGACATGGTAGCAGGAGACTGTACCAAGTCATATACTATGTAGTAGGTATGTGCGCATTTTTGCAGAAGAAGAATTTCGGCGTAATGGCCCTTTGGGGATCTTGTGAATGACCTCTGCCCTAGGCTAAGGGATTTGTAAGGGAACATTAGCTGTTGAAATGAATTTTGTGGAAACTTTGGTTTAGGGCTCGGTTGCAAATGTAGCAGGTTGTTTTTCATATTGGCGCGACCAGGTCTGAAGGTTGAAACAAGCTGTATTGACCTCTGCAGAATTCATCATGAGAATCTGGTAATTAGGGGTAACAGACTATGGAGGTTGAGGAGTGGCCTAACCTTGAGGTGGTTGTGCAACAACATATTCTTGTTGAGGGAAAGGATTAGTGATCACAGTTGGTTGATCTGGCACAGAGTTTGGAGGAAGCGAAGCGGTGGCTTGCTATCCTCCAGACACTGCTTGTGCTACCCACAACTCGCGCATCTGGGGTAAAAAATGCCAATCATGAGTATAACGGTCACGGACACCACAACATGAAAAATCCTTGTTCATACAAATAGGCTTGTTTTTCTTGGGTTGATCAACCTGTTGTTGGTTTGTAGTGTAAGGTTGGTTCCCTTGGGGTGCGTTTGGTTGATTTCCTTGGATCCCTTGGTTACCCTGTGCTATTTGGCTCTGGTTTCCTTTCCCCTTATTCTTTTTCTTCGAATTAGGAGGATTAGTCGCACTCTACTACACATACACACGACCCTGAGGAGGAGGTGGCTGCTGTGGCAGAGATTGAGAAGGTATAGGAGGCTGGGGCACTAATGCCAAAGGGGCTAGAGCACCGGGCTATGGATAATGATAGAAAGTAGGTTGGGAAACATTGGGGTAAACAGGTTGAGCAACATCTGGCGCTAGCATCGGTTGATGCAGTTGGGAAAATGCATAAGGCGTGCTTTGACCTGGATACATGTTGCCGGGAGGGGGATAAGTGTTGGAGGAGCTAGCCCCCCTGGGGAAAACCATAACCCATGGAAGGATGAGTGTACGGATGTGAAAGAGATCCAAAAATACCGTCAGCGGCTTGAGATTCCCCTAGTGCATTGGCCCCACTAGTATTAGGAAGATCCGGTAAAACGATATAAAAATAATCAGACTGGGCATAGATCAATTCGTATTTCAACGCGACTTGGAGAGATTCTTCCTCTGTTTGAGGAAAGTGAGATGTAGCATCTTTATCAATGGAAGGAATTTTTTTTATGAGAATCTAATCCATATAGACAAGGTCATCGAATGCAGGAGCTCGACACAAGCTCCTCCTTCTACGCCATTCTTGGACATGGTCAGAAAGGCAAGTGGTATAAGTTTGATGGAATGTGGTCAACAACTCATTAGGGTCCTCTCCAGTGTTTCCTTAAAACTTAGCAATGTTGGAAGGAAGCTTATTTGGCATAACATGCCATCCTAAATTGTGGAGTATAGGGTCATTGATTAACTGGTTGAAATAAGGAAGGCTTAAACCTACCATGAAAGGTAGAAAAGTAGTAGCCAGAATGGTTCCAGTAGTGGCTCCAGCATTAGAGCTGAGGCCACCACCAGCTTGAGGACCTCCACATGCATTTCCACCTAACATGATGATGGTATGAGTGTGAGGGGAACCAAGCTCAGAATCAAAGGAAGAACTCGATGAACCAGAATCAAAGTCAGTATGGGGACTCGTTGACAGAGGGATAACTCAGACCCTACGCGGTGGAGTAAGTATTCCTAACATAAATTGAGGGTGAAGGCCATGGAATCTCTGAGATAAATTCCTTGGGGGCACAATGATGGAAAGTCACAGATGACACGAAAAGGGTGAAGAGTGATAAACAAAGGCTCAATGAGGCAGATAAATTAATTACGATGTTTATGTCTTAGCTTGGTGGTGTAAACCAAGTGCTCTTCACTTTATGTGTGTGTGTGTGCAAGCCATGTGTTAATTTTAATTAGACCCAGATGGTTGTATAAAGAAAAAGAAAAAATGTTGAATTAATGTAAAAAAAACTGAAACGACAGTAAAATAAAAAAACTACAGATGCATAAGTTCAACCCAAAAGAAGGCTTCCCAAACAACTAGTCTAAAAGGTGGTAAAATTGAATCAAAATATGAAAGAAGGAGAAAATATCTAAGGTTTAAGGGACAGGGATCTAATGACTCAGATCTGCTAGAAAATATGTAGAAAATAGCAAGAAACCGGAGGGGAAAACTGCTGCAAAATGGGAGGCAAAAGGTTAAAACCCTACGGGAAACAAGGGAACCCTAAGGGAAATACCAAAAAAAACTCAAGAGGGGGTTTTGGATGGAATAATAACCAACCAAAAGGGACATGAAAGAAGGATAGATTATACCTTGAACAATTGTTGAAAGCATTGCAAATATCAGACTACCTACTCAGCTAAACCCCTCCAAGAAAGGTGGAAGTGTAGTGAAACACTAAGGGGATTGGTTCCTCTTCAAGGAGAAAAGATGAGCATATCCAGGCCTATGACGAGATGAAATGGAGGTTAAAAAACCCATAAAAGTGCTTGCGGCAAACCATGACTGTCACAGAAAAAACTCAAAAAAAAAAATTGTAGCTCGCAGGTACTGACCTGTAAGCTGTGGCAATCACATTTTCTAGGATAACATGTGTGAGTTTAGGCATAAATCCCAGGTTCTGGGCCCAAAAATGTGAGTTCTAGTTCTGGGATCCTTGGGTGGAAGGCCGTATAAAAGTTGTCATCCCTGGCGCGGCTGATACCTCTTACCTGTGGAAAACACACAAAAGTTATAATTTTTAATTTTTTAGGGCATAAACGTTAAAAAAAAACATCAAGAGACTTAAAATAGCTGAAGAAAAACCCTAGTTACTGAAGCTGTTGACCATGCAGGAATCTGAATAAACAACAGTGGAGTCTCCAATTGTTAGCGTAAATTATTAACGCAAGTGTACAAAAAGAGCTCACTTTAGCTGCACATGAAAAACAACCCTAACAACAAATATGGCTGCTTAACTTCTTTAAATCTGCAATAGATAGTTAAAACAAATGCTGCAAAAAACTTGATCTATACAGTAAAAGCAGTTAAACATTGAAAAGAAATAAGAATTTGAATATATTATAAGACCTAGGAATGGAATGAATAATAGTGTTACCAGTCCCCCTCAATCGGATGGGTTCTTCGCTGTCCTCAGCGCTTTAGATCCAGAATTTTCTCTCTCTCAATGGTGTAGAAAATCGAAAATGTTTTGAACTCTATGGGATATCAAGAAGAAAATAAAGTAGTAGCAGCAATGAGAATGATCGAAGCGCGACAATGAAAGTGATTAAAGTTAAGAATTAATGTAAAATCATCCAATTTATAACAAAATATTGAGTTATCCTCGATAATGGCATATAATAAAATATTATTAACCACGATCTAGATCTAACCGCTTGGAATATTTTATTATATTTTGTTGGAGGGAAAAGGTATTTAAATTGGTTAAATACCTTAATATAGAAATAATAAACAAATAAATGATTTGTTTATTATTTCAAGAATGTGGTTAAGGAATAATTTGTTGAAAATGCAGTAAGATGATGGAGCTTAGTGAAATGAAGTCGCCTTCACTATGTGGGCCCGCAGGCAAATTCTGGCGCAAAATCTATTTTTAGACTATGTCTATTTTTAGACATATGGAGCATGGTTCGGGGATTCCAGTTTGAGATTCTTGAAGTATGTTTCATGTTGGTAAAAATAGATGAGACTCTATTTTTGAGGTCAAAGAGGTCGAAGTCTATTTTTAGACTACCTCTCCTTAAAACAGGAAAGTCAAATATTATTTACCCTTAATAATATTTAGACTATAAACAGCAGTTTACTCTCTTGGAGCACTTTAGTTCGAGCTACAGAAGTGGCTCATGCATCTGACAGAGGAATCACGTGGTTCCCAAGGGTTTGATGGCATCATGCATGGTTGACTTCAGTTGGACTTCAGTTGCAGAAGTTTGGAGGAGTTAATGGGACAGCTAGTGGAGTTGTGTTCTGTTTATTTTAGTTGAACTAGTTGAGATTAGTTTAACTAGCTAATCAATTAGTTATGAGTGGATTGAATTAAATATTATTTAATTCATTAATTAGTAACTCATTATTCAACTCAAGAACACATAAGTTCACTACAGTGCATGATCAGTTCAGTGGAGACCAGTGAAAGAGGTAGATGAAAGGGTGGAGTTAGCTATCAGTTGTGACTATACTGTTGCTATTTGCAACACACGGATAGGTGGAGCAAGCCCATGAGGATTGCGTAGTTCAGGCTGGTTGTTTATCTATATAAAGAGGCCATCCCATAGCATTGAAACACGCAATAGAGGCAAGGCAATTGGCGGTGAGTTTTGAACCAGTAACCTGTTCAAAACTGAGCTAGATTGTGGGTAACTTTATGAGAAAGTACTGAGTACTTGTGAGGAGTATTGTACTGAGTTTTTTACTTGATTTATCCATTATAATATACACAATAGCTGCGGGGTTTTCAGCTATAAGCTTTCCCCATACATACTGTGTTAATGTGTATGATGATTTGATGTGTTATCGCTTGATTTTATTTCTGCATGTTTGATGATCTGAGTTGATCTGAGTGGAATATATTATGTGTTGTGTATGAAGTTCAAATAGTATGTGACGAGGATAGTCTCGGTGGATAATTAATCATTATTCAGCAAATTTCTACATAATTATCAAATAATGATTTGTTTTATTATTTCTAGGTGATTTAGTCAAATTGAACATGGTTTATTAAATTGTTTCTTATAGTGAAAGCAATTTTAATATGGAAAAATTCGTCCTACATGGTGTACTTCAATCCATATAATTGTAAATGGTTAGATGAAAAAAAAATTGTGTAACAATCTCTTCCACTCCTCTCCCGCCAAAACCAATAAAAATTTGATTAAAATGCAAATTAGAAAATAAGAAAACTAGAAAATAAAAAATATTCCAATAAAAAATTAACTAATTAGATAAATAAAAGGAAATTTGGACTCTTCATTGATCCTTGTAAATATTTTATTGGTCAAAGAGAACATATTCGAATGGATCTGCACTCAATAGAGGCTATGAGCAAATAAAAATGCAAAAAAATTAAACTCAAAAATTTAAATTTTTTTTCCAAATTCAGAGCTTAATTTTATGCTAAATTTTACACTCATTTAATGACTGAATCTGGTCATGCAACCACTTCTGAAATATTCTCCATTATTTTATCTATCTAACGAGTCATCCTGAGTCTTATTTGGCAAAGTAAAACTCAACTTATGAGTTCCCAAAGTTGATGTATCAAAATTGCTAGAATTCTAGCAGAATTGCTGCCTTAACCAAAAATAAGAATTTTTAAATTAAAATATAATCCTAAATTAGATCAAAAATTACTAATTAATGAATATTAATTTAATTATAATTACAAATTTAAACCAAATTAATTACAAACTAATTATATACAATTAGAATAAATTTTAATTAAAAATTAATTAAGATTATATTTATATTATATTGAAATTATAATTGAATTATATTAAAGTTATAATTTTAAATTAGAAGGTGTTATTATTGGCTCTGAACTTTTCATCCATGAACTAGGGCTTGGAGGACATAGGGCAGGTCGCCCCTGGTAGACCCTCTACCCCATCCCCGTGGCCCCTTTCATCTCCTGGTGCGCAGACAGGCTCACACATGGAGGACAACAATGTGGGGACGGTGGTTACCCCCTCCTCTTATTTTCCCTCTAATGGAGCGATGGCAGGGGTTGATAGTGACCGTCAGCAAAACACTAGCTTGTTCCCTGACCCATCTGGGACGTCACCCACAGTGAAACCGCCAACATCAGCAGCTGAATAAGAAACAACAGTCACATCCTCGACATGCATACCCAAGGCAACAACAAGAACCAAGTTTGAGCTCCCGGCTTACAGAATCAATGGAAGAATCCAATAAATGAAGGACCATGCCCTAATAGGAAGGTTCATGGGATTCTATCCTACATAAAAAGCTCTCCTGGGTTGGATCCCCTCCAAATGGAAACCCAAGGGCCATATCGATCTAAAACTATGTGCCAAGGGTTTCTTCAATGTGATCTTCACATGCATCGAAGACAAGAATCGAATCTTGGACGACGGCCCATATTTCTTCAACTTAGCAGGTCTATATCTACGCAACTGGATCGAGCGCTTCAATCGGGACAAAGAATATTTCAATTAGGGTACAATATGGGTCAGGCTCTACACCCTACCACGGGACTATTGTGACGAGCTAACCCTTCAAGACATTGAAAACTCTCTGGGTGAATTCATAAAAATAGAGGAAGAGACAAAGATCCACAAGCATGCAGCCTATGCAAGGGTATGCGTATACATGCAGATCATAAAGTCTCTCCCTGATGAGGTAATCCTACTTCATGATGACTATGAATGGATCCAAATAGTAGATTATGAACATGTGTCATTTAGATGCAGGAAATTCCACTAGCATGGGCACCTATTCATAGACTTCCCCCTAAATCAAAGATCCACTCTGAATAACGTCTCCACAGACAAATATAATGAAGGGTTCACGAAAGTCTCTGGAAGAAAAATTCATAACAGTAAGTCAAAAACGAACCAGAGAAAAAAAACTCCAGCCACAAGCAATAGTTTTGAAGCTCTATCTACACATAATGAGGATGAGAATGAAATCCCAAGAGACTTAGAACCGTCCCCGCAGAAGAAATCCTAGACTCTGGAGGTCCAACGAGACAAAATCCAACTGGAAACCTTTCTGCAACCCCAGTCCTCAATGCATATTATGGACATCATAGAAAAAGGAAAAGGGGCAACCTTGGAATCAATCCGAGAAGCAATGGAAGAAGAACCAAAGAGTATTAACTACAGGGACCTAGACATTATGGGGCTTGAAGATGAATGTAAGAGGAGAGACTTTCTCTCAATCCCCCATCAGGAGATCCAGAAACTGGAGGAAGTCCTCATTAGAGCTCAACAACTACCCTCCCTCGGCATTCAAGGCAACACTCTCTTCAACACCAAACTCATTCTGAAATAATCCCAAAACAAGGAATAAGAACAGATCTACAACAACTGCTCATCATGGGAAGAGATTTGGTAGACTCAGGGCACTATCCCAAGTTAAATAGGTTCTACTTAGTCATTCCCAACACCCCTCAATGAAGCTCATCTCATGGAATATTATAGGGCTAAACATCCCCTCCAAGCACAGGTTAATCAAGAAAAGAATCACCGAGGAAAACACTACGATCTTCTTTATGCAAGAAACCAAATTCTCGAGCTCAACTTTGGATACCATCTTCAACAAACTCTAGAAAGGCTGCAACACCCTAGCTGTAGATGCACGTGGATCATCGGGAGGCCTAGAAATTATTAGGAACTCCCAACTGATCACCCTAGAAAATATTCAGGAAAATTTCCATTTCATTTAAGCCTGCTTCCACTTGATTGGAACCAGCATTCACATACATCTCACCGTTAGGGGAATTTTGAGGTCTGAAATGGGCCTCCTAAGGAAATAATAAAATAATAGCTAGACCAATAAAATAATATTTATGAATTTTCAATTCACTTTTTGCACCACAATCAATGTAACTATAGTTAAATTCAATTCAAAAGTTGTACCAAAATAAAATTAATACAAAAATTGTATTGATGTGACCATAAATAAGAATGATCTTTTCAAGAAAAAGTCATTATCATTGAAAAAATAATCCATTTGTCCTTTGTACTTAAATAACTTAAAATAAAATATAAATATAAATTTATAAATTCTTAATTATATTATATGCTATTAATTAAAATTTATATTATTTAAATTGTATAATAACATGTAATTTATATACTATATAAAAATAATATAATATAATAAATGTATAGGGATATGCATTGTTTCTTGGAAGAAATATGAAATGAAAATAATATATTTTTATTCAAAAAGTGTGAAGTGGCATTTATTATGAGTACTTTACTTTGACTTTAAATGTACTTAGAGCACTACCATGGTTAACCATGATTTTTTATCTACCATTGAGAATGTGACAAGTAAGTACCTTTAACTCAAGCAATGCCACCTCAACCATTAGGGATGATTTCATCCCCTAAAATGTGATTGGTTCTCATAAAGTGAATTTTGATTGTAAATTTTCCTTAGGAGGCCCACTGTAGACCTCAAAATTCCCCTAATGATGTCTATTTCCCACAGTCAGTGCTACAAAAAAAAAATCTTTTAAAGAACATAGCAGATCTAAACAACCAATGAACTCACCCTATCTGCCTGATTGGAGGAGACTTCAACATGATCACAACCATTCAGGAAGAAAAAGGATGAAGGAAACATCTTGACATGGACAACACCAAATTCAAGGAATTCATCCAAGGTAATCATCTAATAGATCTACAAACATCCAATGGAATCTTCACTTGGAATAACCACAAGGGACGATCCCATGAAATTGCATCAATACTGGATCACTTCCTCATCATAGAATATTTCATCCACCTGGGAGGGGAGCTAGCACCCACCATCACTCCGGCCTCTGGTTCGAATCATTGGCTGATCCAGCTTCAATGGCAAATACCTGGTATTCCCACACCTAAACCTTTTAGATTTGAACAATTTTGGCTCAAACAAACGGGGTTCAAATAACTCGTCTCGGATTGGTGGGATACCCTCAATCAACCCTTGGGCACAAAAATGTATCAGTTCCAACAGAAGCTGAATATGCTCAAAGGGAAACTAAAACTATGGAATCAGAACACCTTTGGAAATATCTTCCACGACCAAAGACAGTCGGAAGAACAAATGCAGCAGCTCCAAAAAAAAATCATCTCAGAAGGCAGATCAGTAGACTCAGAATCAATGGAAAATACCCTAACAACCCAACTTAAAGAAAGAAGAAGTCAAGAAGAAATCAAATGGAAACAAAAATCACGGATTTGCTGCCTCAAGGAAGGAGAACGAAACACAAAATTTTTTCACTGCTCCACAATCCAGCATAGGATGCACAATAGAATCATAGTCCTCGAGAATCTAAATGGGGAGCGATTGGAAAACCATGAGGACATCACAGAGGAACTCCTCAATTACTTCAAAGACATCCTCAAAGGACCCAACACCCAGCGACAGGAGGCTATTGAGAAAATCACATAGCACATTCCAAAACTAGTCAATGAGGATCACAACAGGATGTTTCTCAAAGCCACAAAATTTATGGAGGTTGAACAAGTGGTTTTCCAACTAAAAGAAGGGAAAGCCCCAGTTCTAGATAGATTCACCACCAACTTCTTCCACTTTTTCTGGGATACCATCAAAGAGGAAGTCTGCGGAATAATCGAGGAATCACGCAACACTCACTGGAATATTCCTGATATAAATGAAAATTTCCTCACTCTCATCCCAAAGGAAGATAACAAGGCTTCCCAAAGTAAGTACAAGCCAATAACACTCTACAATGTTATTTACAAAATAATTTCTAAAGTTATAACTAATAGATTGAAGCAGCTTATTCCTATGCTCATCTCTCCAGAGAAAACAGGCTATGTTGAAGGCAGGAAAATCCCTGATGGAATTATTCTAACTCATGAATTCGTCCACTCCTTAATAATATCAAAAAATCATGGCATTCTTCTCAAAATTGACCTTTCCAAGGCCTTCGAGAAGCTCAGTTGGAACTACACTAAACACATTCTCTAGCCTTTGGTTTCTGCCATACTTGGGTTCAATGGATCATGAGCCTGATATCCTCTCCTTTCTTCTCTATCCTAGTCAATGGCATCCCATCGACAACATTCGAACCATACAAGGGTGTAAGGAAAGGAGACCCTCTCTCACCTTTTCTCTTTGTACTTATGGCCGAGGGTCTGGGCCGCCTGATCAAGAACATGATCTGATATCATGACCTTCAAGGTATCACTGTAGACAATAAACCTCCCATTTCTCATCAACAATTTGGGGATGAAAACATGATCATGGGTCACCCCTCTGTGCAGGAAGCTTGCACCCTTAGAACCCTTCTTGAGAGTTTTTTTGAAGCCTCTGAAACCACGATTAACCTTGAGAAATCTCAAATATTCTTCTTCAATACACCCACTCTAACCCAATACAATATTTCTCACGTCCATGGCTTCACCAAAGCCTCTCTGTCATCCAAGTATTTGGGGGCTCCCCTCATGGACTCAGCTATTGTACAGAATTGAGACTAAACTGTCCACCTAGACTCACTGCTCCCTCAACATTGTTGGACGTCTGGTTCTAATTAAATACTTTCTTCAATCTCTTCCCATATACCTATTTTCCATTCTGGCTGCACCAAAATCATTCCTCAAATCCATCCACATCCTTCGAATAAATTTTCTCTTGGGTGGATCCAAAGAAAAACACAAATAGGCGCTAGTCAAATGGAAAGAGGTATGTATGCCGAAAAATCAGGGAGGACTAGGTCTAAGAGATTCGGAGCACAACAACATCATCATGAGTGCCAGTATTTGCTGGAAATGGGTCTCCTACCCACAAAAAACCATGTCTGACCTTATGGGCGGCCAAATATGCAGGAAATTGGCCCAAGGAGGATCTAATCAAATTCAATATTGCTCTGCGAGGATCCCAAATCTGGAATGTAGTGATTCAACAAAAATATTTGATCCTAACTCACAAATTTTGGGAACTGCGCGATTGGGCTTGTTGTAACTCCTAGAGACAGCCTTGAGCTGTTAAAGACCAGTGCCTAGGACATCTTCAGACAAGAGGATTTAAAGATAATTTTGCAGGCTGATAGGAAGGAACCTCTTCTTATGAAATGATGATTAAAGATTTTGATATGGGTCCAAGACATCAGAGACAAAAAAATAATAAGAATGACATCCCGTTGTGCAGCATAAGGGTCTATAAGCATATATCAGAAGAATTTATGAAAGTGAACTTTTGTCAGATGGGCCGAACATGAGACCAATAGACAGTGACTAGGATAATTGAGAATGAGAAACAAGGAAAGAACTTGAGGGAAATATCATAGCAAGGTAGGCTTACACAGCATAACAATCCACCCTCCACTAACACCAGAAGAATAACTAAAAGTGCATAGAGCTATGAACAGAAACTGCGCCTCGAGCCATATTTAAAATGTTAAAGACAAGAAAATATGACTATCATTTACAATAAATTCACATCTAACATATCAAACATTCGCATTCCGAAAGCTACGATAACAGGAGAATGATGAGAACACAATGAAAATTTATATTAAAACATTGCTGAGAAAATACACACTATTTACTCTTGTCATTAGGAATCCACAACAAAAATAGAATAGCTTCATTTCTTTTCCCCGAAGGGGTATTCATGCATATACTAGAAGAGGAACTCAAAACTTTACAAAAGAGAGAATTCACAATGAATAGCTTCTTCTCTGAAAATCTGGAACCATTTCTTGGTTTCTGATTGCATCTTTTCTAACCCAACAAATGGGCTCTGAGAGAAGATATTTTCCAAAACGAGATATTCCTATGAGGATATTTTCGGTTCAAACTCATAATAAAAAACCAAAAACGATGATGAGGAAAATGGCCTCTCATCATCTACAGCATGGCCTCATGAAGGTTCTAATTAAAAATAGAACAACAAAATAAAAGTAAAGAGTGCATAGGGTGAAATCGAGATTTCACCCAGTTTTACAATTCATAAAAACAAAAGTAAATAGGTCGCGTGGGCCAAATCACAAGTGTCATTTGTGATGGCACTGAGGGGTGCTTGATGGCTGCTGATGTGGCTAAGCTGATGAAGAAGAAGACCCTGCTTGGCGACCAGAGGGAGGTGGAGGCTGTGGAGGAAATGATGATACTGAAGTGATGGCATATTCACTACATTTCTGCCACGCGATCTCACCTGGAGCTGGCATAGTGACAAAATTCTTGACCAATGTTTGCATATATGTGAGCTCGGCATAGTCTACTTGGACAGCTAAAAATTGTCTAACCTAGTAGAGGAGGAATAATTCCTTGCTTAGAGAGGCTATGATGGTATCTTCCTTCAGGCGTGCAGTTTTTTCTAGAGGCAAGTTGGAATCGTTCATGATATCTCACACTTTCTGTTCATAATCTATTAGTTTGGAGAATGCGGAGGTCTAAGGGTGCCAGCACGATGGGAGTCCTACCTCCACTAACTTACCCCACTCACGATCGAACTTCTCGACCCCAATTGAAATCAATTTCAAACAACCCAACACATTGGAGCGAGCAGTCTCTTTCTCAACTGTTCTTCTCATCTCCATTACCCTTTTGAATCAATGAATTATTCCTTGTGCTTGCAATTCCTCGAGGACCAGTTTGTTTAGATACTGAATATACCTGCTAGCCATTGCAGCCTTTGCTTCACCTTCCGTTCGACCTTACTGCAACTATGCTTCAAATAAGCGAACCGCAAGCTTCTTATCATCAACTAGGGTGAGGTAGTTCCAATGCTGTCTGATCTCTGCCATTATATTGGTCCAAATCAGGAGTCTAGCTTCCAGGAGTGTCACACTTCCCTTCATCCGAGCAGTCAAGTCTTTCATGGTCTTATCTTTTACATGTTTTCCTCTTTGCAGTTTTTCAACCTCAGTCTGTAAGGCCATTACCACCTTCTAATTTGTCGCCAGCGTAGCTTCCACCTACCATAACCTTTGGCGAGTTGTGCGTGCTTCATTTTCTGAAACCTTCAAGCCTAACAGGGCCTTATTCAGCTATTCTGGGGTGGTTCTGGGGTCATTGTATGTCGGGGTTATGCATACATGTTGGTCCCATTTTTCCTGTAAGTCTGACAATTATTGTTTCAGACTTGCGATCTCTATGGTCTTCTGAGTATTTTCCTTCTTCTCCTTTACCAGTGAATCGAAAAGAGCCTATTTATTATTTTCCACTTGGATTAATTCATCCATTTGCACATGCTCCACTCTGGGTATATTTAATTTCTTCTTCAGCTCAGAGTTCTCCATTTCTAGATCAGTGATGAGCTTCTGCCAGACTACATCCTTGTTAGCCCCTTTGTCCTTTACCGCTTTCCTCAGAGTTTCTAGTTTGTTTTTTATTCCTCTGGTAATAGCTCTCTCTCTCTTATGATTTTCCAACACTGAGGCATGCTTATCCTTGAGTTTCCTCAAATTGAGTGCGAGTTTCACCACCTCATCTTGCAACATGTCTCCGACGCATTTGTGAATACCAAGCTTATCCGTTAGTGGGATACTGTGAAATAGAAAACATAATTTGTTCCATGTCCATTTCCAACTCAATTGTAAGTCGAGTACGATATTTATCTACAAACCCAGCCAATTCAGCCCTTAACTTCTCTCGAGTGGTCCTGTTTCTATTGTTGATTTCCTCCCTTACCTCCACTTTGTTGACTAAAACTACCTGTGATAGACCAGAGGGGTCCGAGGAAGAGGCACCGTCAAAGGTAACCATGAAACCTACCTTGTTTCTATCAGGTAACCCATATCAGAAAAACTCTTCCTGTGGTGGCGCTTCCCCTACCATCTCTAGTCCTTCTGTCCTCTGTTTCTTATATGGATGAGATCCCTCTTCCATGTTCATGCCCTCTTGACTTATTGAGGCACCTAACTCGTCTAATTGTCCCTTATTTTTTTGTTTTTGAAGACGCATTGTCTTCTCTCCCTTCTCCAGCTGAAGACTCGGCATCCATCTGTGTAACCAAAGGCCATGTATCAAGGTTAGCTCTCCACTTAATGAAGGGCTTAGTATCGTGTACATAAGTAGTGGACTTTATTTTCCTTTTCCTATTGGAAAGGACTCCTTTCGGGTCATAGGGCCAAGCTTTTCCTTGTAGCAGGTCCATCCCTTTAAGCAACATTTCTACTCTGGAGAGTGTGTGCCTTGAGTTTATGGTAAAGGGGCTGATAGAAGTTTGGATTTTGAGCATATATCCCTTCTTTGCGGGTAGGAAGTGGATATGGTCGGCTTTCAGGGTTTGACGGATGAACTCAAGGGCAAATATTTGCATGGCTGGAAACACTAGAAAATGGTAGGGAGGTACTTCCACGCCATAAACCCTGATTTCGGTGTAATCATCATACAGGTACCAATCCTCTGTGCTATCTTCCTCATTGAGTTACAGCCAGTCCTTCTGCTCAAGTATAGAAAAGTAATAAGAATGACATCCCGTTGTGCAACATAAGGGTCTATAAGCATATATCAGAACAGTTATGAAAGTGAACTGTTTTGAGATGGGCTAAACATGAGACTAGTAGATAGTGACCAAGATAAATGAGAATGAGAAACAATGAAAGAACTTGAGGGAAATATCAGATCAGTGTAGGCTTACACAGCATAAGAATCCACCCTCCACTAACACCAGAAGAATAACGAAATGTACATAGAGCTATGAACAGAAACCACACCTCGAACCATATTTAAAATGTTAAAGACAAGAAGATATGAGTATCATTTACGATAAATTCACATCTAACATATCGAACATTTGCATTCCGAAAGCTACGATAACAGTATAATGATGAGAACACAATGAACATTTATATTAAAACACTACTGAAAAAATACATACTATTTACTCTTCCCATTGGGAATCCACAACAACAACATAATAGCTTCATTCCTTTTCCCCGAAGCAGTCTTCAAGCATATACTAGCAGAGGAACTCAAAACATTACAAAAGATAAAATTCATAATGAACAACTTCTTATCTGAAAATCTGGAACCATTTCTCAGTTTTTGATTGTGTCTTTTATAACCCAACAGATGGGCTCTGAGAGAAGATAATTTCGAAAATGAGATATTCCCCTGAGGATATTTTCTGTTCAAAGTCATAATCAAAAACCAAAAATGATGATGAGGAAAATAGCCTCTCATCATCTACAACATGGCCCCGTGAAGGCTCAAACTAAAAATATAACAACTAAATAAAAGTAAAGAGTGCATAGGGTGAAATCGAGATTTCACCTACTTTTATAATTCATAAAAACAAAAGTAAATAGGCTGCGTGGGCCAAATCATGAGTGTCATTTGTGATGGCGCTGAGGGGTGCTTGATGGCTACTGATGTGGCTGAGCTAATGAAGAAGAAGACCCTGCTTTGCGGCCAGAGGAAGGTGGAGGTTGTGGAGGAAATGATGATCCCGAAGTGATGGCGTATTCACTACATTTCTGCCATGCAATCTCGCCTGGAGCTGGCATAATGCAAAACATCTTGACCAATGCTTGCATATCTGTGAGCTTGGTATAGTTTACTTGGATGACTAAAAATTGTCTAACCTGGCATAGGAGGAATAATTCCTTGCTTAGAGAGGCTATGATGGTATCTACCTTCAGGTGTGTAGTTTTTTCCAAAGGCAAGTTGGCATTTTTCATGATATCTGACACTTTATGTTCATAATCCATTAGTTTGGAGAATGCGGAGGTCTCAGGGTGCCAGCACGATGGGAGTCCTGCCTCCACTAACTTACCCCACTCATGGTCGAACTTCTCGACCCCGATTGAAAGAAAATTCAAACAACCCAACGCATTGGAGCGATTCGTCTCTTTCTCAACTGTTCTTCTGATCTCTGTTACCCTTTTGAATCGAAAAATGATTCCTTGTGCTTGCAATTCCTCTGGGCCCAGTTTTTTTAGATACTAAATATACCTGCTAGCCATTGCTGCCTTCGCTTGACCTTCCATTCACCCTTCCTGCAACTTTGTTTCAAATAAGAGAATCAGAAGCTTCTTATCATCGACCAGGGTGAGGTAGTTCCAATGCTGTCTAATCTCTACCATTATATCAGTCCAAATCAGGCGTCTGGTTTCTAGGAGTGTCACGTTGCCCTTCATCCCAATAGTCAAGTCTTTGATGGTCTTGTCGTGTACCTATTTTTATCTTTGCAGTTTTTCGACCTAGGTCTGTAAGGCCGTTACCACCTTCTGATTTGCCGCCAGTGTAGCTTCCACCTCCTGTAACCTTTGGCGAGCTGTACGTGCTTCACTTTCTGAAACCTTCAAGTATAACAGGGCCTTAGCCAACTGTTCTGGGGTGGTTCTGGGCTTATTGTATTTCGGTGTTATGCATACATGTTTGTCCTATTTTTCCTGTAAGTCCAACAATCGTTGTTTCAGACTTGCGATCTCTGCGATCTTCTAAGTATCTTCCTTCTACTCCTTCACCAGTGAACCAGAAAGAGTCGATTTCTCCTTTTTCACCAGGATTAATTCGTCCATTTGCACATGCTCCCCTTTGGGTATATTTAATTTCTTCTTCGGCTTAGAGTTCTCCATTTCTAGATCATTGATGAGCTTCTGCTGGACTACATCCTTGTCGGCCCCTTTGTCCTTTAATGCTTTCCTCAAAGTTTATAGTTGGTTGTTTATTCCTGTGGTACTAGCTCTCTCCCTCTTCTGATTTTCCAACACTGAGGCATGCTTATGCTCAAGTTTCCTCAAAGTGAATGCGATTTTCACCACCTCATATCACAACATGTCTCTGACGCATTTGTGCAAACCAAGCTTATCCGTTAGTGGGATATTTTCCAAGTTCAAGGTGATCTCCAGGGCTCAGTAATGGCTCCCATTGGCCGAGGGTTGCAGCAGTGCCTGTGAAATAGCAAATATAAGTGGTTCCCTATCCATTTTCAACTTAGTTGTAAATTGAGTATGATATTTATCTACAAACCCAGCCAATTCAACCCTTAGCTTCTCTCAAGTGGTCCTGTTCCTGTTGTTTATTTCCTCCCTTACCTCTACTCTCTTGACTGAAACTTCCTGTGATAGCCCAGAGGGGTTCGACGAAGAGGCACCATCGATTGTAACCATGAAACCTGCCTTGTTTTTGTCAGGCATCCAATAACTATTCTTGTGGTGGCTCTTCCCCTACCATCTCTGGTCCTTCTGTCCTTTGTTTCTTATAGGAATGAGATCCCTCTTCCATGTTCATGCCCTATTGACTTCCTGAGGCGCCTGACTTGTCTTCTTGTCCCTTCTTTTCTATTTTTGAAGATGCATTGTCTTCTCTCCCTTTTGCAGCTGAAGAATCGGCATCCATCTTTGTAACGAAAGGCCATGTATTAAGGTTATCTCTCCACTTAATGAAGGGCTTAGTCTCGTATACATAAGAAGTGTACTTTATTTTCATTTTCCTATTGGAAAGGACTCCTTTTGGGTCATAGGGCCAAGATTTTCCTTGTAGCAGGTCCATCACTTTAAGAAACATTTCTACTGTGGAGAGGGCGTGCCTCGATTTTATGGTAAAGGGACCGACAGAAGTTGGGATTTTGAGCATATATCCCTTCTTCACAGGCACAAAGTGGATCTGGTCGACCTTCAGGGTTTGATGGACAAACTCAAGGGCAAAGATTCGCATGGATGGAAACACCAGCAAATGGTAGTGAGGTACTTTCGTGCCATAAACCCTGATTTCAGTGTAATCATCATACAGGTACCAGTCCCCTGTGCTATCTTCCTCATCGAGTTTCAGCCAGTCCTTCTGCTCAGGAAATATCCTGGGTGGAGGGTCATCATGTATTATGGCATAGTCTATGTACATGAATTAATTTAAGAACCTTTTTTATCCCCTTCCCCAGGCTGTTGCTAAATGGAATTGTTCCACTCAAAGACAGTTCTTGGCTAGGCATTTATCCTAGAGAGTTTCTCAACGCCGAGACTCTCAAACCTATCAGCGTGTTCAAATAAGAACAAGTAGAAAACTAAAGAACAAAAATTGAAAGACCCAGTAGAGGGGCATTCCTGAAACTGGGTTTGGATAGCAGAGGCTAGGAAAACGGGGATATTTAGAAGCATACCCTTTTGCTTCATGAGCCATAGGAGCGCTATACATTCTTTTGACACCCGTTTGACCTCCCTAAGACCTAACAACCCAGAAATAAGAGCTAGGATCAGCTGCACATTCTCTCTGAAAGTGGACAAAGGAACAATGTCTGAAGGTGGAAGAGCTGTGAGGCAGGAATCTAAGAGGAAGCTGAGAAAGTCGATTTTTTGCTCCTAGGGTAACTTTGAGAATTGACGAGAAAGAGACAACTCGGAGAATTCGACATAATTTTGACTGTGAGGAAAACAATGGGCTTTCTTTATGAGTTCGGACAATAGGTGAAAAATATTATTTCCCTGAGCAGATAGAAACACGTCCCTACGCTCGTCATAAGCTTCGCCCAGCCAAATGATGAATTTTGGGACTAGGTAAGTGGTTGGGGCAATTTGGTAGTACAGACCTGACCCAACTACTATGAAACTGTCTTGACCCTTTAAATGAATCTCGAATAGCTCTAGTCTAACATGGGATATGCTAAAAGGGTAAAATGGGTCATGAATATGTGCATGTGCGTCAATAAGGGGTTTAGGTCCAAGGACATCCCTAACCTCGCAGGCCTGTGGGGTTTCGGGTTCGGAATTTTTGGACTTAGCTTTTCCCATGACCATATGAAAGGAAAAAATAGAAGGAAAATGGTGAGGCAGAGGAATGACTAAATACCTGTGAAGAGTGAGTAAGCCCGAGGGAAAATGATGCAGGGTTTGAAAATGACCTGGTACCAGATTTCGACCTTCGTTGCACAAAAGATTTGCAAAAAACAAAAAACAAATATTTTACCAAGTTTGGGAGTAAAATGAGATAAAATCAAAACGATATTTGTGAAAAACGAGGTGTTGGGTCTCAATCTAGTCTCCTAAACTGAGTTCATTTAATTGTCAACCAGGATTTGTAAACTGCTGAAGTGAAATGTACCATATGTACCTAGGTGCTTGTTTCCTAGTGCGTTGTGTGTAGTGTTTTGTGATGTTTTGGTCTTTTATGTTGATTTATGATGTTTTTTGTCTTTTGAAGTTTTATGTTTACAATGAAAATGCCTAGAAAACTAATGAAAAGAAATTGGTGGTCAAAAACACAGTTGAGCCTAATGTATGGAATGGAAAATGTAATCAAAAACACTGAAGCAACATCTGAACTATGACTGAATAGAAACAAGAGCTTGATGATGACTTCTTAAACAAATGACACAAACTAGACTTTGAGAAATGATCACTAAATATGCAAGTTTTCTAACTAGACAGTTAGACATTAATCATAATGCAACATTCTATTCTAAGCTCATCTATTCCATGACTAATTCCTAGTTCTATTCTGCAATTTCAATTGAAGGTCACAGAGTCTATACTCCAAGAGTTATTGGTTTCTTTTCAGGGTAGTTCTGTTGAGGAAGAGCTCTGTTTATGGTGAGGAATTTGCAGAGATATTTCAGACCTTATAATGATGTTATCTTCTGTTCCTAAGGTTATGGATCACTGGTGGTTTTCAGAACAAAAAGATATTTGTAAATAATGAAGGCTGTCTTATGAATCCTATCAAATAAAGTGATCTACTGTGCAAAGGGTGACAATGTGACTATGAGATGTAAGTGCAATGAATTAATTTAAACATGAGCTTAAGATACTTCTAAACTAGAACAATGTTAAACTATAAGCCATCATCAAACTTGAAACGAAGTAGCTGGACATGAATTAAATGAAAAATGAAACTCCGGAGCATTCTAACTAACATGCATTATTCTATGAAGTTACACAATCTGTTTGTTCATCATTAGTGATATTTTGGAAAAGTTCCTTCTTGTGGAAGAGGTAGAACAGTTCTGACTGTGTAATTGTATGCAATTGAAAGCAAATGAACTGAAAGCAAATGAAAAACTAAATTATCACATCACGGTCATATCTTGAACTTCTTAAGGATTTCTTGGAAGAATTTCTTCTTGTGGAAGAGTGATTAGAACAAGTGCAACTGTGATAGTGAAGAGCAAAAACTACAACTAATTCCTACAACACTATAGCTATTCATCATTCATCATTATAATATGTTGGAAGAATGTCTTCTTGTGGAAGAACTGGAATGAATATAACTACAGTATCTAGTTAAAACAAATACAAATTCAACTCCTATCCTATAGTACCATAGTCATTAAACATTCATCATTTTAGTCTATTGGAAGAGTGTCTTCTTGTGGAAGAGCTGGAACGAATATGACTACAGTAACTAGTTAAAAACAAATACAAATTTAACTCCTATCCTACAATACCATAGTCATTAAACATTCATCATTTTAGTCTGTTGGAAGAGTGTCTTCTTATGGAAGAACTAGAATGAGTACGACTACAGTAGATAAAACAAAACAACTACTAATTCAAATGCAGAACGTAAAGACAACTAGGAAAAACTTATCTAGTTTACGCAAAGGAAATCCGTGCAAGGGGCAGGGGCCCTCTACCACTTGACGGCATTCAACTCCAAATTAAATCACGCCTTCAAGATAATTTTGTACACATCGTACTGATGCAATGCGTTTAGACGCAATATACGTGTCTTCAAAGTAACGAGAGTTTAAAATCTAGCGACAATCTAACACAAATTTTCACAACTAAGCTCTGCGGCCTACCGAGAGTTTATAAAGTAAATGCAAGTAACAATAATTACAATAATTTGGAATGATTTGCACCATTATCCAAATATTCTTAAGGAGTCTTGCAGGGTAATGCGTGGAGAAAGACACAGGCCCGAACGATCCTAGTAGATCCTTCCTTCACAAATGTGTTTAAATTCATAGCCTTACCCAATTCATTTCAAAATCCTTGTGAGCAACACACCATGTAGGCACGGCGTGGATCATGCCCATATGCGTTTTTCCTCAAGAGGCCACCTGGAACATGCTCAAACATAAAGGTAGCTGCAGAATCGCCGGTTAGCTACAGAATGCCTGCATTCTGCAGCTAGTTCCGATCAAAATGCTTAACAATGGCAACAATCACAAAATTCAACAAGTCAGTCATATAAACCATTCTAGAAGTAATTTTAACTATTTTTATTGATCAATTGGGTTTAAAATGGAAATGGACAAGGGAAAAATGAGGTAAAATGAGGTGAAGGAAAGCACAAATTTGAGGCTCAACATACCCCCACTGCTGTCTCTTTGCATGTCCTCATGCAAATTATCCTATGAAGTCTGAGGCTTCTGCAAGGACATCTAATCCCCTTCTTCTCCTTTGTCTGAATGTTAGAGGCCTTCTGGGTTTCCTGATCACAAGTTTGAACCTGAGGTTTGTGAGTGCCCTGATCAACTTTTTGTTCCTTGTCTTCATCTTCTCATTGGTCCTCTCCACTTTGTCTATATGCAGGGATAAGGTTGAGTTCATGTCAGTCTTGAGCTTGATTTTATCTTTGAGAATTTCATTCTCATTTTTGATGTGTCTATTCAACAATTCCAACTCATACCTATCCCTCCTCAATATATCAATTTCAGTTAGTGGAGGACTGGGGGTTCTCTGGAGGACTGGGGGTTCTCTCTTCTCTTTCTGAAGCTGTCCTTTCTAAAGTTTCCACATAATCATAGATTTCCTGTTGAGCAGGATCAATCTCAGGGGTGCCTTCATAAAAATCTTCATCATCATACTCTTCCATGGATGTTTCTTCATCTTCAATATTGATTACCCCTGTTTGTTTGATTGATGTTTTCTTCGGTTTTCCTTTTAATCTGTGGCTTCTCCTAAGTTGAGAGGACCCCTCTCCTTTCTCTATAACAGATTCCTTGATTATCTTCTTTTCCTTTAGTTGGCTCTTGATTCGAGTCAACTTCTCCAAAATGACTTCCTCACTGCTTTCTTGAACTGGTTTGTCAATTTTACCTTTTGAAGTCCTCCATTTCCTACTTCTCTTTGTGGGTTGTGGTTCAGGTGATAGTTCTTTTGCTTCTTCAAAATGATTTCTTATTAAGAAATCATCCCATGTATCATTTTTTTTAGATAGATGATGCTCAATTAAAATTTTGACCAACCCATGATGATACAGGGTTGTTTCTAAAAACTGAACTCTTCTCTGAACACATGAAGCCATTTTCTTCAGACTTTGATACAAGAAATATGGTAGATTCAAATCTTCTCCTAGAAAATGCAACATTAGTCTAATGTGATAGACATAAAATGTCCCATATCTACCCTCACATGTAACAATTTTTTGTAAAAGAAGTAGTATATTTCTCCATTTGCTTTTCAATGCTGTACTGGGAATTCCTTTCTTGAACACACTAACATCCATATTTGGTGATTTTAAAATTTGTTTCCAGGAGTCATTGTGGAATTCCCTATTTTTAAACCATCTTTCTCCAGTTCTGGACAATCCTGTAGCCTCTGCTATAAAAACTTCAGTAACAGTAAACTTGACATCCCCTATTTCAACTTCAGTACCTTGGAATGATCTGGCAAATGTTTTGGTGACTTCCTTATGGAAGCCATTAAATTTTTCAAAGAATTGAAGCCATCCTATTTGTTGTAACATCTCCTTGCATTGTGGGTAACCTTCTAAATATTTTGATCCCACAGGCTCAGTCCTTACGATGAAACCCATGATGTTTTTCAATATCAAATTAACACTCTTCTCTACCCACAAAACAATGTCTTTTACTTTCGGATTAAAATGGCTTCAAGTTCTAAATGAAAATGGCTTCAATTTTGGAATGACATACCTTTGATTTATAATAGCAACAGCTTCAAAACCTCTGGCTGGTATGCCTCTGTTTGATAATGAAAAATGCCTTCGAAACCTCGAACTGATGTGCTTCTGTTGAACTTTTGGAATGATATGAAAGCAATTTCAAATTTCGAGCTAATATGTCTCTGATAGACAATGAGAGATGGCTTCAGATTTCTTTTTGTGCAATACCTCTGTCTTTGGTAACAGAAGGACTTCAAACTCAATCACTGATAAACACTTCTGTTTCTAGTAACAACAGACTTCAAACTCAACCTCTGTCTCTGATAGCAAATGGTATGCTTCAAATTCAACACTACAACATCTCTGTCTCGGGTAACAACAGACTTCAAACTCAATCACTACCACACCTCTGTCTTTGGTAATAACAGACTTTAAACTCAATCACTACCTCTAGTAACAACAGACTTTAAACTCAATCACTACCACACCTCTGTCTTTGGTAGCAAAAGTCTTCAATTTTAGCACCTCTGTCTTCTGGTAGCAACAGGCTTTAAACTCTACACGGCCACAATTATGTGTTGACAGTGAAAATGCTCCAAACTTCGTTCACAGTGATATGCTATCTGTTCACGGGATCAAGTGGTTTTGAGTTCTCACACTGTTATACTTCCAAATTTACCTCTTCTGTTCTGCTCCTGATGATAATAATGCTTCTGCCTTCGGAATGGAATACTGGCTACGGAATGAAGTTATGGCAAATGGTCACGGCATAGAGTGGTGGAGTGAGGTGGAGGATTGTATTAATGATTGAGGAGACGGCGGAGGATTTACGACGGCAGGAAAAATCATCATCATTAAATAACTTGGTTAAGAGTCGTGGGAAATTCAAATGCTTTGGCCGTTTCACCGCTTAAATGCTATCGGATAGAAAATTTGAATTGGAAGATTTTAATACAAAGTCTGTAGAGGGTTTGTTTGGTGTTTGATCAATAAAACAATTAAAACAACTTTTCGAATAATCCACAACTAAACTATGATAAACTTTTATGAAGTGCCATCGTAATTTAAATTTGTTACCTCTGCCCTTTATTTGATGTTTTTGTAGCCTTTATCTTCTCTGCTCATCTTTGGAGGAATCTTTCACAATTTTCTTGATATTTTTGATTCATGAATTCACTGGATCACTTTGTTGTAATTCTGATGTCTGCTGGTTGATGCCTTCAGGGTTCATAGCTGCGAAAGGACTGTCGGGCTGCAGAAAGGCTGATCAGCTGCAGAATGTTCACTGAGCTGCAGAATGTTCATGTAGAACACTTTAATCATGAAAATGAAGTGTTTCTGGAGGATGGGTGAAATGTTATGAAAATGGATGAAAATGGATGATGGATTATGATATGTATGAAGTGGATAATGGAATAAAATGGATTCAGTTCATGGAATGAAGGAACATAAGGGCTATACTGCAATTCATGACATATTTTATTCACTTGCAGCAAGATATCAAATTCTATGTTTTGACATGAAAATGAAGTGAATGGAAGATGGAGTGAAATGAATGAGATGTGGAATGGAGTGAAATGTGAATGATGGATGAGATGAAGTATGGATGGATAAGTGAATGGAGTGAGATGAAATGAATCATAAGTACTATGGCACTGAACTTATGATTTTTATAACAGCTGCTTAGAAACAAAAATGGGAAAATTTAGAGTGTCAGAGAGACTCTGATTTTCACCCTATCTTTTCTGTATAAACATGCCAATCGGTGATTGGTTTTCATGTTTATACCTTTATTTTTTTTTATTTTAAAAAAAAAAAAAAAAATGCTTCAGAAAATTTCATCAAGTTGATGAAGAAGAGAGACTCTTCTTCATTAACTTCACATCATTGTCTCCTTGGAACTTCTTGACAAACTCTTCTCTTGAGAGTGGCTTGTGGTATAGCTTCAGTCTATGGCCATTCACAAGGAAAGTGACCTCCTCTTCATCTATAGTTCTGATTTTTACTGCCCCATTATCAAAAATTCGAACAATTTCATATGGCCCAAGCCAATGTGTCTGAAATTTCCCTTGAAAATCCTTTAATTTTGAATCAAACAAGAGAGCCCAATCACCCTCTTTAAATTTCTTCTCTTTGATGTACTTGTCATGCCATCTAGCCCTTTGCTGTTGGACTAGACTTGTTATCTGAACTGCATCTTGTCTGATCTCATCCAATTCATTAATTTGCTCCAGTCTATGCTTTTGTGCCTCCGTTAGATCAAGTCCTAGCTGAACTACCATCTTGAAGGTTTGAATTTGGAACTCTATGGGAAACAAAACTTGCTTTCCATAAACAAGCTCATAAGGAGTATGGCTTGTTGTGTTTCTCCATGTAGTTCTATAGGCCCACAAGGCTTCAGGAAGCCTATCTACCCAATCTCTTCTATGTAGATGAACAATCTTTGTTAGGATTCCTTCAATGACCTTATTAGTGGATTCCACTTGACCATTTGCTTGTGGATGATAAGGAGTAGATGTTCTATGTCTGATCTTGTACTTCTCCATCATTTTCTCCACTAGCCTTGATGTAAATTGAGCTCCTTGATCTGTAACAATTTCCCTTGGGACACCAAAACGAGTAAAAATATCCTCAAAAAGAAAAGTAACTACAGATGATTCATTAGCAACAAGTAATGGTTTAGCTTCTACCCACTTAGTAAGATAATTAGTGCAAACTAATATGTATTTCTTTTGTCTTGATGGAGGACTAATAGGTCCTACAAAATCCAAGGCCCATTTTTCAAAATGTTCAATGTGTACCTGAGGTTGTAATGGCATCTCACCTGAAGGAGAAGGTTTCCCTACCCTTTGGCAACTGTCACACCTTTTGACATACTCCCTTGCATCTTTAAACAAAGATGGCCAATAATATCCTAGGTTAAGGATCTTATAGGCTGTCCTCTTATCTGCAAAGTATCCGCCACAAGGTTCATCATGACATGCCTTGAGAATTTCAGGCATCTCATCTTCACGAACACACCTTCTAATGATCAAATCTGAACCTGTCTTGTACAACTCATTAGTGACCCATGAATATCTTGCACTATCATTAATGATTTTTCTTTTATCCCTTGCATTCATAATTGAAGGAAATTTTCCTGAAACTAAATAATTAGCAATATCAGCAAACCATGGAGTTTGAGTAGAAACTGCAAAAAGATATTCATCTGGAAATTGATCTTCAACCGGAGTGTCATCTTTGATATTTTGAATTCTAGACAGGAAGTCAGCCACAGTGTTTTGTTTTCCAGGCCTATCTAGAATAGTAATGTTGAATTCTTGCAATAATAACAACCATCTTATAACTCTACCATTAGTGATTGATTTATTCATTAAATATCTAATGGCAGAATGATGAGTGTGAATAAAAGTTTCATAGCCTGTTATATAGTGTCTAAATTTGTTAATGGCATGAACAACAGCTAAAAACTCTTTTTCAGTTACAGTATAGTTTAACTCTGCAGGAGTCAAATTTTTACTGATATAATAGATGGCATAGGAATTAAATCTTTCTGTCCCAATACTGCTCCCAGAGCTGTATCGGAGGCATCTGTCGAGATATGAAAAGGTAACTTCCAGTTAGGTCCCCTTAATATAGGTGCTTCAGAAATTTTGGTTTTCAGGGTTTCAAAAGCTAACTGGCAATCAGAAGTTCACTTAAATTCACAATCTTTGGTGAGTAATTTGAAGAGAGGAGATGCTATTTTGGTGAAGTTTTCTATAAATCTCCGATAGTACCCTGTAAATCCTAGAAAACTTCTTACATCTCTTTGACAACTTGGAATGGATAGGTTAGAAATGACTTCAACTTTCGCCTCATCAACTCTAATCCCATCCCCTGAAATGTGGTGCCCTAAAACAATACCTTCAGTGAACATCATAAAACATTTTTCATGACTAAGAGAAAGGTTTGCTTCTTGACATCTTTTTAAGACCTTTCCAAGTTTTCTAAAGCCTCTTCAAATGTATCCCCATAAACTGTAAAATCATCCATGTACACCTCTACACAGTCATGTATCAGATCAGAAAAAATTCCTAATACTGCCCTTTGGAATGTTGCGGGTGCATTGCACAATCCAAATGGCAATACTCGGTAGGCATAGGTACCCCAAGGACAAGTAAATGTGGTTTTATCTTGGTCTTCAAGTGCTACTTGGATTTGATTGTAACCACTAAATCCATCCAGGAATGAAAAGTACTTTTTACCTGCTAATGTATCTAATACTTGATCTATGAAAGGTAAGGAAAAATGGTCTTTAAGAGTAGCTTTATTCAGTTCTCGGTAGTCAACACACACCCTCCATTTTCCATTTTTCTTAGGTACAATTACTAAAGGGGAAACCCACTGACTATCTGAAATAGGATAGATGAAGTTAACATTTAACAATTTTTGTAATTCCTCCTTGACAATTTCCCTAAGATTTGGATTCATCCGTCTTTGAGGCTGTCTGATTGGTTTGCAATTTGCCTCTATATAGATGTGATGAGTACAAGTCTTGGGACTTATCCCTTTGATGTCAGTGTATTCCCATGCATATGCAGAAGAATGTCTCTGTAATACTTTGACTAGCTCTTCTTGTTGAGATTTTTCCAGGTTTTTGTTTATATTCAAGGTTTTTCCTGGAAAAATTTCACTTGTAGAACTGCCAAATTTGTCCATAGAATGAAGAGACATCTGTCTAGATGACAAGAACTCAATATTGGATCTCTCTTGAAATGATTCTTGTTTGTGCTCCGGAGAAGATTCAAAATTTTCTAGAGTATTCAGAATTTGATTATCTTCACTAATTTCTGAAATTGTGAAGAGTGGTTGCAAATATTCTTCATCCTCTATCCATTGAGTGTCATCTAGATCTGTAATTGTCTTAGCTGGAGGATATAAAGTGAATTTCTTTGTTGAACTTCCATCAGAAATATACATATCACCGGACCTACAACTAATAAAAGCATCAGCTGTAGCTAACCAAGGTCTTCCTAGTATAACAGGATGGCCTCCTAGATTATTCTTGGGTGTCAGGATCATGAAATCCACAGGGTACTCCCAAGAGTCTAGGGACACTTGAATGTCTTCTATTACCCCATCTGGTCTGATCACAGATCTATCTGCTAGTTGTAATAGTGTGGGTGTAAAGAGAAGATTAGGAAGTTTCAGTTTGTCCATGATTTGTCTACTCATGATATTTATTGCTGCTCCTAAGTCAATGAGTGTGTTTTGAATTTCAATTCCATTGATGTAAATTTTGACAACTGGATTTCCTGGGTCAAGGTACTTTGGAATGGTAGTCTTACCCATCATAATGTCTGCTATTTGTCCTACCAGTTGAATTTTCTTGGTTTCTCTTATTCTTTTCTTTGTTGTCTTCATACTCAACTCCTTTATTGTTTTGGCTAAAATTGGGATTTCCTTGATGGCTTGCAATAATGGAATTTTAATGAAAAAATTTCTCAATTCATCCAAGAAATCATAATTAGGCACCATTATTTGTTTTTCTACACCTTTGTCAATTTGTAATCTTTCCGGAAAGGGAGGTATAGAAGTAGATGTGGATGGTTGCTCTAATACTGGAGTTGGGCTTATTGGATCTTTTTGTTTCAGTTTTTCAATGTTTTGGCCTTGAAAGGATGTACCTTCCTCAAGACTTTTATTAACCCATAGGGAGTCTTCCTCAGAATTATCTTGTTCTTGTATGATCACAGAAGGTTTCCTCTTCTCAAGTATCCTTCCAGACCTAAGTTGAACATCACTAAGGTCTAGAGGAGTAATTAAATAAGTTGGAAATTGTTGTCCTTCTATCATGTATGTATTTTGTGGGTTCTTATTATTGGGGTTTGGTATGGGATGAGCTGGTAATTGATTGGATTTTTGAGGGAATGGTAATGGAAGTGGTTGATTTTGATGAGGTTGGTTCAAATGATGTTGTTGTGAATTTTGTTGAAAATTTTGTTGAAGATTTTGAGGAAAATTTTGTTGAGGATTTTGAGGATAAAATTGTGGATATGGTGGATAGGATGGTGGATACTGATAATATGGAGAGTATATTCCATAGGGACCTTGTGATCCTTGTGCCCAAGCTTGAGATTGATTTTGAAATTGGGGCCAAGGTTGCTGCCAATAATTCCAAGGTGGAGGTTGATTATACATTTGATCATGAAATCCCTGTGTCTGAGATCCCTGCCAAGGTCTTCTAGATACAAAGTTAAGAGATTCTGTGGAATCTGTAGGAGTTTCTTCTTGAAAAATAGCCTTGAGACCGGGAAGAGAAGGACAATTCTTGGTCTCATGTTTCTCAGAACAAATAACACAGGTTTCTACAACTTTTACATCTAAAGGACACTCTCTCAAGGCATGTTTCTTTCTACATTTGGGACAAAAGATTGCCAAGGCATCAGATTCAACCTTTTGCTTGTTTTGTATCTTAAGGGTGTCTATTTGTTCACTAAGACTCCCTAAGATGTCAGATTTAAAATCATCAAGCATATGTCCTATTTCTGATCTACTTACTATCCCAGAAGCAGATTTACTTGCCCTTGCAAGAGCAGGATCTCTTGGACCTTTGGCAGTTTTAGATTTCCCTCTGGAAAGGTTGATACATAACTTAGATATTTCAGGTAATGTGAGTTGTGATATATCCCCTTTTCCCATCATGTTAAGGATATCCAGCCATTCATCCCTAATGGTTTTCAACAAAAGAGCTTTTAAAGTGTCTTGATCTAGGTTTTCCATTTGTGCCCTTTTTATGTTGTATTTAAATATTTCCAACAAATCTTCTAAGTTTTCATCTTCTTTTTGTAACATCTTGAACACTTCTTCCTTATGATTAACCGGCATACAATAATCCAAGTATCTCTCTAGAAATGCTTGTTTCATGTCTTCCCATTTCCTAATGGAACTACTGTTTAAGCTCATAAACCACTTCAATGCTGCTCCTTTCAGGGTTGAAGGAAATAATTTCAATTTTTGAGCATCTTGAAGATAGTCATAAGTCCTACACAGCACTTCAAATTCAAATAAGAAAGTTTCAGGATCCTCAGTTTTAAGTCCATAGAAGTTCGGAAGGACAGAAGGTGAAATGTTTTTCATGGTTGTATTGGTTTCTTCATCAAGTATAGGGAACCCAAAAGAGCTTCCTATTCTACATCTTCCTCCATCTGCACCTCTACCTCCTCTTCCTCCTTCTCCTCTACCTCTACCTCTACCTCCTCCAATTAATGTGTGTTCTCCATTAACAACTCCTCCTCCTCCTTCTTTTGCCATGGTTGACTCTCCTGTGGAAGTAGAAAAGTTTGTATCCTCAACAAAAGTTTTTGGATCCTCTTCTATGGCAGGTTTAGTGGATGAAGTGGAAGGTTTCTCTAATGGAATAGGTGACCTTAGATCTTCTAGAAGTCCAGGATCAGTAAAGGATGGAAGATGGGTTTGAGTTGAAGGTGTACTAGTTCTGGATCTGGATGAAACAAGTGGTGTTCTAGATGTCAAACTTCTGCCTCTGCTGCTTATAAATCTTCCTCTTGAATCTCTCTTCCTACGCATAAAATTGTTTTTCGATGCTAAGAAACAAAGGTTACCTAGTTTTCACTTCCCCGGCAACGGCGCCAAAATGTCGTGCCTCAATCTAGTCTCCTAAACTGAGTTCATTTAATTGTCAACCAGGATTTGTAAACTGCTGAAGTGAAATGTACCATATGTACCTAGGTGCTTGTTTCTTAGTGCGTTGTGTGTAGTGTTTTGTGATGTTTTGGTCTTTTATGTTGATTTATGATGTTTTTGGTCTTTTGAAGTTTTATGTTTACAATGAAAATGCCTAGAAAACTAATGAAAAGAAATTGGTGGTCAAAAACACATTTGAGCCTAATGTATGGGATGGAAAATGTAATCAAAAACACTGAAGCAACATCTGAACTATGACTGAATAGAAACAAGAGCTTGATGATGATTTCTTAAACAAATGACACAACTAGACTTTGAGAAATGATCACTAAATATGCAAGTTTTCTAACTAGACAGTTAGACATTAATCATGATGCAACATTCTATTCTAAGCTCATCTATTTCATGACTAATTCCTAGTTCTATTCTGCAATTTCAGTTGAAGGTCAGAGTCTATACTCCAAGAGTTATTGGTTTCTTTTTAGGGTAGTTCTGTTGAGGAAGAGCTCTGTTTATGGTGATGGATTTGCAGAGATATTTCAGACCTTGAAATGATGTTATCTTCTGTTCCTAAGGTTATGGATCACTGGTGGTTTTCAGAACAAAAAGATATTTGTAAATAATGAAGGCTGTCTTAGGAATCCTATCAACTAAAGTGATCTACTGTGCAAAGGGTGACAATGTGACTATGAGATGTAAGTGCAATGAATTAATTTAAACATGAGCTTAAGATGCTTCTAAACTAGAACAATGTTAAACTATAAGCCATCATCAAACTTGAAACGAAGTAGCTAGACATGAATTAAATGCAAAATGAGACTCCGGAGCGTTCTAACTAACATGCATTATTCTATGAAGTTACACAATCTGTTTGTTCATCATTAGTGATATTTTGGAAGAGTTCCTTCTTGTGGAAGAGGTAGAACAATTCTGACTGTGGACTTGTATGCAATTGAAAGCAAATGAACTGAAAGCAAATGAAAAAAAACTAAGTTATCACATCATGGTCATATCTTGAACTTCTTAAGGATGTCTTGGAAGAATTTCTTCTTGTGGAAGAGTGATTAGAACAATTGCAACTGTGATAGTGAATAACAAAAACTACAACTAATTCCTACAGTACTATAGCTATTCATCATTCATTGTTATGATCTGTTGGAAGAATGTCTTCTTGTGAAAGAACTGGAATGAATATAACTACAGTATCTAGTTAAAAAAACAAATACAAATTCAACTCCTATCCTACAATACCATAGTCATTAAACATTCATCATTTTGGTCTGTTGGAAGAGTGTCTTCTTGTGGAAGAGCTGGAACGAATATGACTACAGTAGCTAGTTAAAACAAATACAAATTTAACTCCTATCCTACAATACCATAGTCATTAAACATTCATCATTTTGGTCTGTTGGAAGAGTGTCTTCTTATGGAAGAGCTAGAATGAATACGACTACAGTAGATAAAACAAAACAACTACCAATTCAAATGCAAAACGTAAAGGCAGCTAGGAAAACTTATCTAGTTTACGCAAAAGAAATCCGTACAAGAGGCAGGGGCCCTCTACCACTTGACGACATTCGACTTCAAATTAAATCACGCCTTCAAAATAACTTTGTCTGCTCCATTAACGATGCAATAGTTTGAACATAACACTCTGTGTTCAAAGGCAGTAACACATAGTTTACACAAAATCTACTTACGACCACTTCCTACTGATTTCTAACTTAAGCTCTCATTCCTACTCAAAGAGTTTATAAAGTAAATGCAAGTAACAATAATTACAATAATTTAGGAGTGATGTCTTTCCTTATCAAATCATCTTAGGAGTCTTTGAGGTGGCTGCGTGAAGGAGAAAAGACACCTGGACTGATACAGTCCTAGTAGGAGTCTTCCTTCACAAATGTGTTCCCACGTGCATAACCGTACCCAGAATTCATTTCCTCTTCCATGACGAGCGACACACCATGTAGGCACGACGTGGATCATGCCCATATGCGTTTTTCCTCAAGAGGCCACCTGGAACATACTCAAACATAAAGGTAGCTGCAGAATCGCCGGTTAGCTACGGAATGTCTGCATTCTGCAGCTAGCTCCGGTCAAAATGCTTAACAATGGAAACAATCACAAAATTCAACAAGTCAGTCATGTAAACCATTCAAGAAGTAATTTTAACTATTTTTATTGATCAATTGGGTTTAAAATAGAAATGGAAAAGGAAGAATGAGGTAAAATGAGGTGAAGGAAAGCACAAATTTGAGGCTCAACACGAGGCGAGGATGACAATTGTAGGGTAGACGTCATAAGGACGTCGACAACGGGACATGTCGCAGTAGGTTATTGGCTTTTGGGAGCTGGGTGGGTAAGAGCCATGTGCCGGGTTAAAGCATGTACCAGTTTTATACCACCCTCCCTAAACTTACCTTAACTTTACATTCCTTACGCCAGAGGTCAATCTTGATGGGCCCATGTTATAATTCTAGTGGGGGTTCATTAGGGCCTCCTGTTATACTCTACCACCCCGCAAAATACTTATCATTGGTCCGCCACCGGGTGACGTCATCTATTTTGGGGGTAAGCCTTCCCATCCTTTCGCCTTCCTTTGGTACCCCTGGAACACCTCACTCGTGCTTCTTTCTTTGGTGCCTTCGCCATATGGAATGTGAATGTCTCCTTATATTTTGTTGTTCTCGAAGTTTCCCATACGAAACTGTTCCTTAGGAGATTGTCTTGCCAAAGCATCCTTCACCCTCTTATCCTGCCATCCTCGCAGATTTCTTCTTTCTTTGTTTGAGGCTGCTCTTTTATTTTTCTTGGTGACAAAGGCATTTAAACAACATTTCCTCCACACAGGAGACTGACATGGTCATCGATTATGTCAATAACTTCGCATACCCTTCAAAATTTTCAAGCACTCTTATGATGAAACGGTCAGCAAAAGTAAATGTGAAACCAAAAAGTATATACAGTATATACAACAGGCCTCTAAGGCCTTTGTCAGTATTGAAAGTATGGTTTCAAGAACTGTCTGTTTACGGGCGTTTCAATCAGATCACCTTCCAGATATTCTAATACAAAGGTATTGTTACCTTTTACTTCAGAAATCTTGAATGGCTCGAACCACAAGGGGTCGAACTTTCCATGCTTACCTTTATCTTCTCTCCTGATATCCCATCTCAGTACTAGGTCTCCTCCTTTCATTTCTTTATCTTTCATGTGCTGATCAAACATACTTTTCATCTTCTCCTGATATTCTGATAGCCTTATATTCACTTGGTTTCGAGTCTCCTCCAACTTAAATAGCTGGTTCATTCTCCTAATGAGGTCATTCGGTTCTTCTTGATTTCCTTGGAGAAACCTGGCGAAAGGCTAGGCAAGTTGAATTGGAAAAACTGTTGCTTGGCCATAAATGAGTTCATAGGGGGACTTACCTGTAGAAATTTTATTGGTAATTCGGTTTTCCCAGAGTGTGAATTTTAGCTGGGAGTCCCAGTTCTTCTTATTTTCATTTATAGCTTTCTTCAATGCTCTTACCAAAGTTTTATTAGAAGATTCGGCCAAGTCGTTCCCCTCAGGGTAATAGGCTGTAGAATGCCCCAAAGTGATATTATATTGCTGGCAGAAGTTGATAAAATTGTTGGATTTGAAAGCTTGGGCGTTTTCTATGACAATCTTAACCGAGCAGCCAAACCTTTATATGATATTCTCCTCCATAAACTTGATCACGACCGCATCAGTAGCATTTCTTGCTGGTATCGCCTCTAGCCATTTTGTAAAGTAATCAGTGGCAGTGAGGATACACTTATGCTGACCACTTGATGTGGGGTGAATCTTTCCAATAACGTCAATCCCCCACTACTGGAAAGGTTCTTCAATATGTACTGGTATCTTTGGTAGGGGAGAAATTTTTTGTTTTTCTACAAACCTTTGGCATTTATCGCACGCCCGAACCCTAGTATGTACATCCCCGAACAGCCAAGGCTAGAAGAAACCATCCTTCACTATCTTATGTGCCGTGGAATGCCAGATGTAGTGCCCACCACAAATGCCTTCGTGAAATTCGGCCATGACCTCCTCCACTTCTGACTCTGTAAGACATAAGAGCAGGATTCCCGAAGGATCCTTCCAATATAGCAGGCCACTTGCTACAATGTTTTTCTAGGACTTCAGCCTCAGATTTCGATACTTCATCTTATCTAATTTTAGGGGACACCTGAGAGTTAGAAGATATTCTACAATATCTTTATACCAAGTACTGAGCAGGTACTTCTTGTGCGTTTTCTGAACTGTAGTTTCCACCCCAAGCTGTTCCTCCGCACCCTCGAGTACTTCTCCTCCTCCCATGGACAGGTTTATTCCCAGAGCCTGAAAATTTGACTTAGAAAATATCTTTTCCAACCCTTGTCCCTTGATGAGCTTCGTGGGCTTAATCTCAAACTCGTATTCTTGGATTTTTTCAATCCACTTGCCTCTCTTCCCTTCACTATCCCCCTAGATCAAGATATCTTTTACTGCTGTCGTGGGAACAAAAGAAGTAATAGCAGACTATAGTACATACATTCAAAAGGCTTTCAGGGAATTGAACAAGGCATACACCTATTTCTCTGGGATATTATAGTTCAGTTCTGCATCTCGTAGTACTTGGCTGAAGAAAGAAATTGGTTGTTCATATCCATCCACTTTCTTTTGGAGTAATACTGCAACTATAGTGTGAGGAGATGAAAAGGAAAATATCAAGAATGGTTTACTATAATCAGGACCAACCAACATTGGCGCTTCTGCAAAAGCATTTTTTATTCTATTGAAAGCCTCCCTTGACTCTGGGTTCCATCTCACTTCATTGTTTTTTCTGAGCATCTCAGTGATGTGTCGAACTATTTCAGCATAGTTCGAGATAAATATTTTTAAGAAATTTATGCGTCCCAGGAATACCCGGACCTCCTTCTTATTTCGAGGTAGAGATATGTCGTTGATTACCTCTACTCTCTTTGGATCAATCTTCACTCCTGCTTTGGTTACAATATGCCCCAACAATTTTCCTTCTTCTAAAGAAAACATGGATTTTTGAGGATTTAAAGAAAGACCATACCTATGACACTTGTCGAAGGTATGGCGCAGGTGCTCAAGATGATCAGCATCATTCTTCGAAAACACAGTAATATCATGCAAGTATATCACCACGAAATTGTCTTTCTCTCCCACAAAAGCAATGTTCATTGCCCACTGGAAAGTGCCTCTAGCATTTATCAGGCCGAAAGGAATTTGGGCATACATGAAGGTACCCCATGGTGTAGTGAATGTCGTTTTATTTTGATCTTCGAGGAGGACCGCCACCTAATTATAACTAAAGAAGCCATCCATCATTAACATCCGAGAGGATCCCACCATCTTCTGCAATATGTGATCCATCTTGGGGAGAGGGTAGTTGTCCTTGAGAGATGCCCTGTTCAGATTCCAGAAATATACACACAACCTTATCTCCCTATTCTTCTTTCTGACAAGGACCCGGTTTTCCACCCACTCAGAGTATCTCAAGGTAACTATGATCTTAGCCTTCAGAAACTTTTTGATTTCTTTTTTGATGGAGGGGAGCAGCAGTGGGTTAATCTGTCTTAGTTTTTGCTTATGGGGCTTAGCATCCCCTCTGAGCGGGATCTTATGCTATATGACCTCCACGTCAAATGTTTTCAGGTGTTGATAGGACCATGCGAAAAAATCCCTGTATGTTTGAAATAATTGGAAGTATTGATTTTTATACTCCTCAGGGATTCCTTTGGACAACTTTACCACCTTAGGATTTTCCTTAGTCCCAATATTTATATCGTCCACTTGACCTTCTTGGGCCAATTTTCTGGGATTATTTGGGATGTCATTTTTATCGAACAGTCTCTCCAAAGGCACAAGCCCTCTTGGGATGACATTCCCTTTCAGCTGTAGTACCTGGTGCCCTGCCACTATCTCCTCCCATTTGTTTTGAGGTTTATCCTCTGGCTCTTCATCCACAACATCAATCACTAGGTTGGAGAATTCCCCCAAGGCCTCTATAAAGTATTTTACCTACTCTTAATATTTTAACACCTGCTAGTGTTTGATGTTAGCTGGGATGGATGGACGATAACGTACTTCTACTTCGTATCTGAGGAGTGGATTTTAAGGGAGGCGGAAATTGCTAGCTGCTAATGCTAGTGAATCGGCCATCCGATTCTGGTCCCTCGGTCTAAACTATATATTGAAAGCCAAAATGAAGTTCTCAACCAAGTGCCCTACCTTGTTCCTGTATGCCCTAAGCCGAGGGTGTTTGGCTTGACACTGATTTCTGATCTGTCTCACAACCATCTCAAAGTCCCCAAAAACCCTGAGGTTCTGAATGTTCATATTCTTTGTTGTCTGTAGCCCTAGGAGTAATACCTCATATTCAGCCACATTATTTGTGGCTTCATATTCCAACTTGAATGAGAAAGGGACCAACTGTCTCGAAGGGGAAATGAGAAGAATTCCAGCTCCATTTCGCTCTCTAGAATTTGCCGCATCAAAATGTAGGGTCCATATATCCTGTTATTTCCTGTTCACAGACTGCTCATGATCCACAACATGGAATGCTATTTCTTCTAGGAAATCTTCATCTTCTTTGAGCATTAAACAGGAAAACTCACCTTCCTTGCTATACACTGGTGAATTAACTGAGCCATCAGCCTTGGTTACCATATTCACAAATCTTGATTCTCTATATAGTCTTCATTCTTTTCCTCCAAACACTGGTATGGTAGCATAGGTGAGATCGAGCTTGATCGATCCACCTATCTTCGACCCCCATGATCTTGAAAACAACATTTCGAAACGGGCTAGGATGTCTGCTACCACAATGTCCATCACTACTCTTTTTGCAAGGATCTGGGCCAAGTTTCCCACTAGGTATTTGATCATCCCCAGACACATGACTCTCTTGGAGTCAAAGGAATACAAATATTTGTATGGCCATGTAATTTTCATTCCTAGTTGCTCCATACCTGACAGAGGCATCATGTTATGGGATGCTTCGGAATCCAACATGCAGTTGTGCAATAACAACTCAGGTATGACTAGGGACACATAAAATGGAGGGGTGGCAGAATATAATTCCTCTACATGTGGGCCGAATACTACCACTGGTCTTTCCTCCTGAAGATTAATATTGTTTAGGATATGGGTTACTCCATTAGAGAGCATGAACTAAGATGCTTGAGCCTTGCAGGAAGTTTGCTTTAACATCTCAACTAGAGGAACCGGGATATTAACCTTTTCTAGCTCCTTTTACAGATTGAAAGCAGCAGGGTTATTTTCTAGGATAGCTTCCTTGAGCTGTTCTTTAGGAAGGATAAGAGGTTTTATGATAGTGGGGATATCTTTAAGATTTACTGGGGGTTCAGGGGCTAACTTAGAAGAGGACAAAGTGGTATACTTTTGATGCAAGGGTTCTTCTACGGGCTTCTTACCTTTGCTATCAAATTTCTATGGGACCGGCTCCTTTGAAGGTGAATCTTCATCTTCATCATGTGTTCTTGTCCTCTTTCTAGAATATTGGAGATCATAATTCTTGTGGAACTGGGCTTGCATGAAGTCCACAAACTATCTGCAATAGCCATCAATGTCTGGATCTTCAAAGGAGTTTACTTTCCCTTCTTCATCTTCCTGTAGGGTGAGCTCTACCTCTTCTCCTTCTGAATAAGAAAGATACTGATCATGTTGCCCGTTAGGGACATCTTCAGTAGGACCTTCTATTTTTCCTTCCAAACAGAGAGGAGGCTGCATATGATCTTTCTTTTCTTTCCTATCCCTTTGTAGTATCTGCGGGGGGGCTTTCGATACTGTGGGTTATATCCCCTGTTAGGAGAGGCCTGAGTCGACCGCGAGGAGGAATTCTTAGCTTCCAATTCTAGTTTCACCAACTTACTAGAGAGATTCTTTATCATCTTATTCATTTCTTCAATTTTATAATCAACGGCTTTGCTTTCTTGATTTGAGGAGGAAGCTTCTTCTTTACCCTTTCGTTTGAAATCATGGTCTATCCTCCCTTTTGATTTCCCCGTAGAAGCGAAGTTAGCTTCTACCTATAATGCATCAGTCTGGGCCTAGTCCAGTGATGCAAATTTTCTTTCCCCTAAAGTGAAACCAAATTCTGATTCAAAATCTCTGACAGAGACTACCTTGGCCGCTGTCTGAGGAGGTTTCATATCAGCGGACAAGATATTATACAACCTGTTGAGTCTCTTGATAAATTTAGTTACGTCTTCATTATGTATCTTATTCAAGGTGTTGAACTCTGTGAAAATATAGCTATGATATCTCTTTTCCCCCACTTTTCATGTGAAGGCATTCTCCATATCTTCCTAGTTGGTTATGGAGTGATCTCCGAGGGTCTTGAACCATTTTCGGGCTTCTCCATCCAATGACTGGACGAAGAGCCTCAACACTACATCTAGGTGCTCCACATTGAGATTCTCAACAAAGGCACATAAATCCTCAATATTCTTTGGAGTAGCACTATTTTCTTCCCCGTTGAATTGAGGCAAGAACTTCATATAATCATGAGGCATATCATTGAGAATTTGGGGGAGTGCCAGAGTGGCATATTTGTTCAGAAAAAACCCAGGAACAACGATGGGAGGTGCTGGATTTTGTGGAGGGTTTTTATGAATGGTGACAGGTATATGCTGGGTGGTGGATTTCAAATTTATCTGAGCGAAGAGGATCTGGGGGATGGTAACTTGTTTGACTTCTTCGGCTTGAAGGGTAGGGTACAAAGGGAGCTCAGACGTATTTACTGACTCTGCTTCATCCTTTATCTTAGAATGAATTGAAACAAGGTTATCTAGAGGGTACTCAAGCACTCGAGAAATGGAACAAGGCCCTTGGAATTGAGCTTGCTAAGAAGAGCACAGGGAGTCTTCTAGTGAGAATTTGGGTACATCAGTCTGAGCTGGATCTTTTTCTTTCCAAATTCTTCTAAACATGATTTTTTCAGGGTCGGAAACTGAGGGTGTTCTCTACTGGGAGGTGTCCGACCTTAGATGAGGCTTGTGATAAGTCAGGGTTACAAATGACTTTGAATTTTAAAATCAGTGGAGTCGCCAAGGTGAGGGATCTACAACTATCAACCCTTCGTGCTCACCTGATTTGAAGGGTGAATTAGTTTGTCGTATCCCAGGGAAAAGGTTTTCAACTTCAAATTCCCCGACAACGACACCAAAAATATGTTGTGACTCCTAGAGACAGATAGCCTTGAGTTCTTAAAGACTAGTGCCTTGGACATCTTAAGACAAGAAGATTTAAAGATAATTTTGCAGGCTGATAGGAAGGAACCTCTTGTTATGAAATGATTATTAAAGCTTTTGTATGGGTCCAAGACATCATAGGAAAAAAAACTAATAAGAATGACATCCCATTGTGCAGCATAAGGGTCTATAAGCATATATCAGAAGTATTTATGAAAGTGAAATGTTTTGAGATTAGCCGAACATGAGACCAACAGACAGTGACCAAGATAAATGAGAATGAGAAACAATGAAAGAACTTGAGGGAAATATCAGAGCATGGGTAGGCTTACACAGAATAAGAATCCACACTCCATTAACACCAGAAGAATAAGGAAATGTGCATAGAGTTATCAACAGAAACCGTGCCTCGAGCCATATTTAAAATGTTAAAGACAAGAAGATATGAGTATCATTTACGATAAATTCACATCTAACATATCGAACATTCGCATTCTGAAAACTAATATAACAGTAGAATGATTAGAACACAATGAACATTTATATTAAAAAGCTGCTGAGAAAATACATACGATTTACTCTTCTCATTAGGAATCCACAACAACAACATAATAGCTTCATTCCTTTTCCCTGAAGGGGTCTTCAAACATATACTAGGAGAGGAACTCAAAACTTTACAAAAGAGAAAAATCACAATGAACAAATTCTTCTCTGAAAATCTGGAACTATTTCTCGATTTCTGATTGCGTCTTTTATAACCCAATAGATGGGCTCTGAGAAAAGATATTTTCCAAAACAAGATATTCCTCTAAGGATATTTTCTGGTCAAATTCATAATCAAAAACCAAAAATGATGATGAGGAAAATGACTTCTCATCATCTACAACATGGCCCCGTGAAGGCTCTAACTAAAAACATAACAACAAAATAAAAGTAAAGAGTGCATAGGGTGAAATTGAGATTTCACCCAGTTTTACAATTCATAAAAACAAAAGTAAATAGGCCGCGTGGGCCAAATCACGAGTGTCATTTGTGATGGCACTGAGGGGTGCTTGATGGCTGCTGATGTGACTGAGCTGATGAAGAAGAAGACCCTGCTTTGCGACCAGAGGGAGGTGGAGGCTGTGGAGGAAATGACGATACTGAAGTGATGGTGTATTCATTTCATTTCTGCCATGCGATCTCGCCAGGAGCTGGCATAGTGAAAAATTTCTCGACCAATGCTTGTAGATCTGTGAGCTCAGTATAGTCTATTTGGACAACTAAAAATTGTCTAACCTGGCAGAGGCGGAACAATTCCTTGCTTAGAGAGGCTATAACAGTATTTGCCTTCAGGCGTGCAGTTTTTTCCAGAGGAAAGTTGGCATTTTTCATGATATCTGACACTCTATTTTCATAATCCATTAGTTTGGAGAATGTGGAGGTCTCAGGGTGCCAGCACGATGGGAGTCCTACCTCCACTAACTTACCCCACTCACGGCCAAACTTCTCGGCCCCGATTGAAAGAAATTTCAAAAAACCCAATGCATTGGAGCGAGTCATCTCTTTCTCAACTATTCTTCTGATCTCCATTACCCTTTTGAATCGATCAACGATTCCTTATGCTTGCAATTACTCTAGGCCTAGTTTGTTTAGATACCGAATATACCTGCTAGACATTACAACCTTCGCTTCACCTTCCGTTCACCCTTCCTACAGCCGTGCTTCAAATAAGAGAACTGGAAGCTTCTTATCATCGACCAGGGTGAGGTAGTTCCAATGCTCTCTGATCTCTACCATTATATCGGTCCAAATCAGGCGTCTAGTTTCCAGGAGTGTCACGTTGCCCTTCATCCCAGCACTCAAGTCTTTGATGGTCTTGTCTTGTACCTGTTTTTATCTTTGCAGTTTTTTGACCTCAGTCTGTAAGGCCGTTACCACCTTCTGATTTGTCTCCAGCATAGCTTCCACCTCCTGTAACCTTTGGCGAGCTGTACGTGCTTCATTTTACGAAACCTTCAAGTCTAACAGGGCCTTAGTCAGCTGTTCTGGGGTGGTTCCAGGCTCATTGGATGTCAGGGTTATGCATACATGTTGGTCCCATTTTTTCTGTAAGTCTGACAATCGTTGTTTCAGACTTGTGATCTCTGTGGTCTTTTAAGTATTTTCCTTCTGCTCCTTAACCATTGAATCGGAAAGAGTCGATTTCTCCTTTTCCACCTGGATTAATTCGTCCATTTGCACATGCTCCCCTCTAGGTATATTTAATTTCTTCTTCAGGTCAGAGTTCTCCATTTCTAGATCAGTGGTGAGCTTCTGCCGAACTGCATCCTTGTTGAACCCTTTGTCCTTTACTACTTTCCTCATAGTTTCTAGTTGGTTGTTTATTCCTCTGGTACTAGCTCTCTCCCTCTTCTAATTTTCCAACACAGAGGCATGCTTATCCTCGAGTTTCCTTAATGTGAGTGCGAGTTTCACCACCTCATCTCGCAACATGTCTCTGATGCATTTGTGCAAACCAAGCTTATCCGTTAGTTGGATATTTTCCAAGTTCAAGGCGATCTCCAGGGCTCGGTAATGGCTCCCATCGGTTAAGGGTTACACCAGTGCCTGTGAAATAGAAAATAGAAGTTGTTCCCTATCCATGTCTAGCTCAGTTGTAAGTTGAGTATGATATTTATGTACAGAGCTAGCCAATTCAGCCCTTAACTTCTCTCCAGTGGTCCTGTTCCTGTTGTTGATTTCCTCCCTTACCTCCACTCTGTTGACTGAAACTCCCTGTGATATCCCAGAGGGGTCCGACGAAGAGGCACTGTCGAACGTAACCATGAAACCTGCCTTGTTTCTATCAGGCAACCCATATCGGGAAAACTCTTCCTGTGGTGGCTCTTCCCCTACCATATTTGGTCCTTCTGTCCTCTGTTTCTTATAAGGATGAGATCCGTCTTCCATGTTCATGCCCTCTTAACTTCCTGAGGCGCTTCACTCATCTGCTTGTCCCTTATTTTCTATTTTTGAAGACACATTGTCTTCTCTCCCTTCTACAGCTGAAGACTCGGCATCCATCTGTGTAATGAAAGGCCATGTATCAAGGTTATCTATCCACTCAATGAAGGGCTTAGTCTCGTATAGATAAGAAGTGGACTTTATTTTCCTTTTCCTATTGGAAAGGACTCCTTTCCAGTCATAGGGCTAAGATTTTCGTTGTAGCAGGTCCATCCCTTTAAGTAACATTTCTACTATGGAGAGGGAGTGCCTCGAGTTTATGGTAAAGGGGTCGACAGAAGTTTCGAGTATGAGCATATGTCCCTTCTTTGCAGGCACAAAGTGGATCTGGTCGACCTTCAGGGTTTGACGGATGAACTCAAGGGAAAATATTCGCATGGATGGAAACACCGGCAAATGGTAGTGAGGTACTTCCATGCCATAAACCTTGATTTTGGTGTAATCATCATACAGGTACCAGTCCCCTGTGCTATCTTCCTCATCAAGATTCAACCAATCCTTCTGCTCAGGAAATATCCTGAGCGAAGGGTCGTCATGTATTATGGCATAGTATATGGACATGAATTCATTTAAGAACCCTTTTTATCCACTTCCCCCAGGCTGTTGATGAACGGAATCGTTCCACTCAAAGACAGTTCTTGGTTGGGCATTTATCCTGGAGAGTTTCTCAAGTCTGAGACTCTCAAACCTATCAGCGTGTTCAAATAAGAACAGGTTGAAAAATAAAGAACAAAACCTGAAAGACCCATTAGAGGGGAATTCTTGAAACTGCGTTTGGATAGCAAAGGCTAGGAAAATGGGGATATTCAGAAGTGTACCCTTTTTCCTCGTGAGCCATAGGAGCGGTATACATTCTTTTGACACCCGCTCGACCTCCCTAAGACCTAACAACCCATAAATAAGAGCTAGGACCAACTGCACATTGTCTCTAAAAGTGGACAAAGGAACAATGTCTGAAGGTGGAAGAGTTGCTAGGCAGGAATCTGAGAGGAAGCTAAGAAAGTTGGTTTATTGCTCCCAGGGTAACTTTGAGAACTGACAAGAAAGAGACAACTCAGAGAATTTAACATAATTTTTACTATGAGGAAAACAGAGGGCTTTCTTTATGAGTTCGGGCGATATGTGAAAAACCTTATTTCCCTGAGTAGATAGAAACACATCCCTACACTCATCATAAGCTTCACCCAGCCAACTGATGAATTCGGGGACTGGGTAAGTGGTTGGGGCAATTTGGTATTACAGACATGACCAACTACTCTAAAATTGCCTTGACCCTTTAAATGACTCTCAAATAACTTTGGCTTGACATGGGATACGCTAAAAGGATAAAAAAGGTCGTGAATCTGTGCATGGGCGTCAATAAGGGTTCAGGTCCAGGGACAGCCTTGGCCTCATGGGCATGTGGGGTTTTGAGTTCAGACTTTCTGGAATTAGTTTTCCCCATGACCATATGAAAAGAAAAAATATAAGGAAAACGGTGAGGCTAAGGAACGACTAAATACCTGTAAACAATGAGTAAGCCCGACGGAAAATGATGCGGGGTTTGAAAACAACTTGGTACCAGAGTTCGACCTTCGTTGCACAACATATTCAAAAAAAAAAAAACAAATATTTTACCAAGTTTGGGAGTAAAACGAGATAAAATAAGACCTATATTTACGAAAACGAGGCGAGGATGACAACTATAGGGAAGACATCATAAGGAAATCGAGAGTGGGACACGTGGTGGTAGGTTATTAGCTTTCGGGAGCCAGGTGGGTAAGAGCCATGTGCTGGGTTAAAGCATGTACCGGTTTCACACTGCCTTCCCTAAACTTACCTTACCTTTACATTCCTTACGCTAGATGTCAATCTTGATGGGCCCATGTTATAATTCCGGTGGGGGTTCATTAGGGCCTCCTCTTATACTCTACCACCCCACGAAATACTTAACATTGGTCCGCCACCGGGTGATGTCATCTATTCCGGGGGTTAAGCCTTCCCATCCTTCCACCTTCCTTTGGTACCCCCAGAATACCCCGCTCGTGCTTGCTTCTTTGGTGCCTTCGCCATATGGAATGCGATTGTCTCCTTATATTGTGTTGTTCCTCAAGTTTCCCATCCACAACCATTCCTTAGGAGATTGCCTTGCCAAAGCATCCTTCACCCTGTTATCCCGCCACCCTCGTGGATTTCTTCTTTCTTTGTTTGGGCTGCTCTTTTTTTTTTTTTCTTGGTGTAAAGGCTGGTTAAACAACAAGGCTCTAGCTCGGTTCTGTGAGGACTCATGGCAGAAAATTCCAAGCCTCTCCTCGATACTCCTTCGCCCCATCTGGAGCATAGTTTTACAAGAAAGAGGACAAAACTTTGTCCAGGACTTTTGGAATAATGATGTAACTGAAGGTTTCAGGAATTGTCTCCCCATAGATAGATGGCAAGCAGACTGGAACAATGAAAAACATAAAAATATTTTGGAGGAATTAACAAAAATGAGATTAATAAATCAGCAAGGGCCGGACCTACTTCATTGGGGCCACACCCTAAGTGGAAATCACTCAACCAAGGGAACCTACCATATTATTCAACCTCCAAACCCTGGCCCAGAAAATTAGCTATCGAAGAAGGTATGTACAACTAAGCTCTGGCCCAAAGTCACTACTTTTTTATGGTTTCTAAGTAAAAGACGCATCCTCACATGGGAGAACCTCATGAAGAGAGGATTTGTGGGTCCTTCAAGGTGTCCTCTATGCCAGAATGACATCAAAAATATCAGTCACCTGCTGGACCTCTACACCATATCCAACACTTTCTGGGACAGGATCAAGACCTTCTGCAGAAGATCCAACCGAGACCGTGGCAACATTACCAACACCATCACAGGTGGCAAGATAACTGCTACTCTAGCAATCTCCTAAATCGTCTCTGGAAGCTCATTCCAAGCCTACTCACCTAGAACCTATGGAAAGAATGAAACAGAAGGATATTTAAAGATGCAGCTTTAAATCAAGAGCAGATTTGGGCCAAGCTACACAGAAACTTAGAAGAAACTCTTGCCCTGTCACACTGGGGGAAAGATGACTTCCCGACAACCACAACTAAATGCACCATCTGGAACAATTTGAATATGAGTATTGAACCCCTCGTGGATAATTTTTCCCCGCGCATAGGTAGGATCAGCTCTCTTGAACACTGGAATCCACCCCCTACCGGATTTTTAAAATGAAACTTTGATGGAGCCTCTAAAGGCAACCCAGGGGAAGTCGAATTTTGTGGAATATTTAGATATTCTAGTGGAGGGGCTTATCTAGGGTATCTCCATAGCCATTGAGCTTAAATTTTTCCCACTAGAAATGGAAGGAGATTCACAACTCATCATCCAAGCTGCCATGTGTATCCTCCTTGTCTTTTATTCCATAAATATCTCCACCAGCTGGAGGCTTGCGAACCACCTCAATTATCTGGAACATCTATTGCAGCATCAGAAGGCCATGAATTTCCATCATGTGCGCTGAAAGGAAAAAACCGTAGCAGACCTCCTCGCTAACAAAGGCGTGGATATAAACTTAATTCTCTACCATTCAAATTTTCATCAGATTCAAGACAAAATCCTACACGAGAGTTGCCTCACTCTCTTCCAAGAGGATCGAATTTCCTCGGATGCGGGTGACACATCCAGATTGCGAAAGGACAACTCCTCCCATGATTAGGCTGACGACACTTTGCAATGCCAAATCTATCATGACGCAGAACCTCAAATAGTCAATCATTTTTACCAGTGCTCTGCCACACTTGACCTCTTGCCACACTTTGTATCACATGCAGACACACTTCGACTATCCCACAACACCACTATGCTCCTACCACATGCCTTTAAAAGGCATAGAAGCCCCTCATTCAGCCATCTCATTGATGATCCAGCTAGTCCAAAGGGCCATCATTGCTACTCCTCTTTTCATCATGCTGTTGCTCCAGCTTGCCTTCTGCACCACCATTGTCATTGCCCTCCCTGCTGTGCACTCCCCCTGCTGCGAGTCCCCTATCGCGTGCCCTCCTGCTACATGCCCCTCCCCCTGTGATCCTCCCTATTGCGTGCCCCCTACTATGTTCCCCTCCCCCAATGCATCTACCCATGGTGTGCACCCCTATTGCATGCCCCGTGTTGCTCGCCCCCCCCATTGTGCGCCTCCGTTGCGCACTACCCTATGGCGCCTCCCCCTGCTCTAGACCCGGACTTAGAGCCAACTATCCTTTCTTTGCTTAGCAGCCTCTCCATGGCCCCACGCCAACGTTAAAGGCCCATTAGGGGAAGAAATAGAGGCACGTTCTCAGGGGGCTATCGCTAAGGCCAAGACCAGCATCTGGAATCCATCGAAGGCTCCTCTTCACGAAATCATGAAAGGCAGGATACTCAAACACCTAACAGCACCTAGGGAGATAATTTCTTGACTCCGGAGAAGCCTAAGGGCATAAGAGGCCCCATAAAATCCACCATAGCGCACTATGAGCCACACACACCTCGGAAAACTGAGCCGCTTCCTATTCAGGAGCCTGCAGAGGAGGATATAGATGTTTGGATCATGGATTTGGATGGTGTCTGGACTAAAGTTTTAGATGTAGAATACCATGTTGCTCCCATCGTCCGCGCGACTCATCCAAAGCCTCCGCGTGAGCCCACAACTGAGGAGGATGCCACTGCAAGTGAATATGGATGCCTTATTAAGGAGGAGGACCACCCGATAGATGAATATGAAGGAACCACATGACTTCTCTGTAGTAAGGTCATCTCTGTTTTTTGTCAACTCAAGACATACTGCAGCTATTTTTTTTCATATGTGTCAATGAATATTTTGTAAAACAAGATTGTATGACACTATTAAGGGGTTGGTTTCCTCCCAGGAGCCAGCCCCAAACCTGTTTTATTTTGAAAAATACCAAGTCATGGATTGGCTAAGTACTGCTTGCCATCTGTGCCCAAAGCCTATGTAAAATTTCTTTTATGAATTTAATATAGTTTAGCCTTACAAAAAAAAAAAAAAAACTAGAATTAAAATAAAATACTATATTATAATTTTAATATAATTAATATAATAATAAAAACTGAATATAACAAACCCTGCGTGGCTTTGGTTTTATACATGAATCGAATGGAATAAAAAAGGAAGAAGTGTGTTGTATTAATGAAGGTGAAGGAGAGCCATGTGATGGAGGAGCATAGGAGGTGACGTGAATTTGGTTAATTCAAATAGTCACCACATAATATCGACATCGAATATCAGAACTATTATGATATCTAAAGTTTTAAGATGTGCGCCAAATGAAAGGCCGATATCTGATATTCCGACATAAGGACTTTTCAATATTGGCAATTTTTTTAAATATCGGAACTTTTATCGAGACTTTTAAATATCGGATATCGAGACTTTTTGCAAAAGAATAAATTAGGAGGCAAGGTGAAATGGGGCCGACTTTGGAAATTAAAAACCCTAAAAATGAACTACAATCACTTTACAATTTTGATATTTCAGGTCTCGTAATAGCTTTTAAAATTAGGATTTGGAATAAATTATCGGGATCTAAAAACACATTATTTTAGTTTTTTTACAATTTGGCTGGGCGAGTTGTAGGATCGTTAGTGAAAAAAAGAAGAAATTACTGAAATTTGACTAGGAATTAATATTTACAATCAATTACTAATTCATTTACAAAAACTAAAATAATATAAATTTTCTACATTTTTTAACTCAGGTGACAAAATGATCAAACTTTAGAGGAGTGTCATTTACAAACTCGACAACCAAATGAGACAAAACAAGCAGCGATGGAAACCTTTCTAAAAGTTGAATTCAATGAAACAATCAAAATAAAAATCCGACGAAAATGAAAAATTGGCAAAATTGTAGGAAACTTAACCAAATCAAAATATTAAAGAGGTGGTTTAGCAAAAAATTTAAGGAAAGGGTCCCCACTATTTGAAATAAATAATTGAAAAATGTGGGGGTTAAGTTTTCACCCCAACAATGGTGACACACAAGGAAGAACCATTTATCTCTGGTTAAAATATAATGAACTTTAATTTACCTAAATGTTAAAAATAATGGATTCCACAAAATCGTTTAATAGTAAAAAGTTTCACATGGGTCCCACATAAATAAATTAAGCAATATGATTTTGAAAAGATAAGAACTTAAAGAAGACTTCAGTAAAAATCATGAATCCAAAATTTGGGAAAATTTTAATTTAAAATTACCTTGTATGATAAATAGAAGAAGTTACAAACAAGAGTTTTTTAATAAAACATATATGCATTGATATGAATAGTATATAAATCGCTTCGCTGCCAACAAGCCTGAACAATACCTCAACAAAGTTTTCTTTTATGCCATACAAGCATATCCCCACAACTAGCGAGCGTCCATAGCCTCGCCGGGTTTACTTATATTTCCAATGATTCCTCTATTAATCACCCTTTTGATGAGCGCATCTGCAAGATTTTAGTTTATGATGTACTTGAGTGAAAGAGGTGGGATGGTAATAGAGACATAGGTTAATGGATATAACACTTACATAGTGTTGACTCCAAAAATATTTCCTGCGACTATCAATCATAGGATTTTATAAAGTGGAGGGGTGGGAGGGAGACATTTAGTTAAACTTAGGTCAATTCTTTTCTTGAAAAGGTGAACCATATTACTTAGAAAGGATGTGTGTTCCTCCATGAAAAATATTTAAAACAAGAGGGCTTTATGGTTCCATAAATATATACCTTTAATGATAGATGAAATTCAATGAAACAGATAGGGTAAATATTTTCCATGTATGCGAACTACTATTGGGTGAGGAAAATACCTTCCACATAAATCATGGCATAATCATAAAAATCAAGCAAAAACTGAAAGAAGAAGGAAAATAATTTCAAATTAAAATGAAAAATTTTCAAACATAGGCATAGTGAGTATGACGAGAATAGGAAAGATAAGTGTGGATTCAATATTATTGACAATGATACATATTTATCATACATTGGGGCGACCCTTGGTTTCACATTCCAAGTGGTCTCTTGGACTCCTCTTGACTATTCAACTCCCACACTAACCCTAGGAGGATTAGGTTTCCAACATTCCCCCCCTTAATCTTAAGTGGTATGTATGAGTCGAAGAAGAGAGTTGTAATACAAATGCAGAAAGTATGCATGCCAACACTAGGTTGAATGAGCTCTCTGAAATGTTGGCATAAGGAGGTGGTTTAAGGATGACCACTAACACTAGAACACTTAGTGCAGTTCCCAAAACTCTTCCAAATGTGGCAAAAAACTGAGGTCTTCTGCTAGAGGAAGTGCTCCTAATGTTTTGAAGAGGGATACCTTTAACCTGGAAAGAGGGAGGTCTACAACCTACGGTAGATTGAGGATGACCACCAACTCTTGAATGCTTAATGCATTTCCTAGAACTCCTTCAAAACTAGCAAGAAGCTGAAGTCTTCTACTAGAGGAAGTGTCCCCAATTCTTTGAAGAGGAAGAAGCTCAACCTCACATAGATGGTTTAAGGATGACCACCAACCAAACACATGCTCATGGGCATATCTGTCTCTAGCTACAACTCTAAATATAGAATGGTAGGTTGTGGCTCTGGTTCTCTTGATGTGGATTTAAAGCTTGTATATGACCATCATTTTCCCCCATGTCAGATACAAGCTGAGGTAACGGTGAAAAGTCAACTACAATATTGTTCAATACTCTAGAACAAGTTTTGACATATGACTGAAACATCTTCTTGGCTATTGATGTCCATTTCCAAGAAGCGATCCATCCAACATGAATCTTTGTTCTTGCAGGAGACTTGCTTTTGAAGCATATGTGTGAAGAATGAGTGTGCTGACCACTCTGCTTGCATGAGTGAGGATAAAAACATTCATCTTTCATATGGACAACTCAGTCACAGTGTTGGCATTTCACAATTTGTTGTGGAAGAGGAGTAGAATTTGGAATAGTTGAAGGTGAACTGTCATAAATAAATCCTGCACTTTGAAATTTGACAGGCTTGGAATAGCCTGGAATATGAAAGGACACCTCCTTTTCATATCCAAGTCATGTTATATGCTTATTATGGACAAGCTCTTGCCAAGGTTTGATGATGGGCTTGGGAAGTGCAGGCTGGATTTTTTCTTCTGCATTAAAATCTTCTCTTGTATTGGGCTCAATGATCTTAAAAGTTTCTTGTTGTTGATGGGAGCTTGTCTCAATGTTATGAACAAAAAGAAGTTCAGAATGACAACTCTTCTATTGAAACTCATCTCATTGTAGCTGTGATTCGAGATCCAAGAAATAATTTTTTTCTTGTGCATCTTGGAGAGAGTTTTGAATATATGTGAGAGTGTCTTTTCTAACTTTAACTGTGCTTTCAACAGTATGATTAGATTTCTCAATAACTCTAATAAATTGTCAATTCTGGCCATTTAGAAAATAAATATATACTGATAATACTTCCAAAGAGCTTTCAATTTCTAAAACATTCAATGCCTTAGTCCCTTTGCTTTTAACCACCAATGTGCATATAAATCAAGGTATGAGATAAAAATGAAATATACTCAATACAACACTTCATATTCAGTTCAAATGACCAACACATCTGAAATTTCATATATAGTGATCAACTCAAGTAACATACCAGGAACCTCCCATATATCATAACATATAATTAATGCACATATAAAAACTAGCTTAATCTTGCACTTTGCATAGGTTTCAAGGTATAAATTCACGAGCCTACAAACATGAATAATTTCAACCTAAAAGACTCATTATTCAACACACAACTCACTTCTCAACCAACAATTAAAAAATGCAAAGAGCACACCCCCTTCATTCAATGATTAAATGGTTATGAATAGACCTCAGATCTCAGTCAAATGAAACAAGAAACTTTGATAGAGGCGAAAAATATGGGGCTTTCTTCCATTGAAATCTTTAAGACAGTGAGATTTTAAAGGCCACAACTTGGGAGCTTTAATTTCAATTGCAACAAAAGATTATAGGATGTACCTTCTTTTGTTGAATAATTCCGACATTCGATGAATTCAGCAAAAAATATAAGTGAAATAACATAATAATTTAGCATTCAGATACCTTCAAACCACGAATTTAGGTCGGCCTTCGACCTTGCAGCTTCCTACCAGTCTCCAATTTTGAGATAGAGCCCTAAATTAGTAGAGAACGAAATGGGTTCATCATTTATTAAGTTGGTTAGTTGGATGACTACTCTCTTCCTTCTACCCTACAAATTCAATGATGATTTCAAAGCATATTGCTATAGCTTTGATCAAGAATAACTATAAGCTTTAGTCGAATTATAGTCCCCCATTTTTATTTTCGCCATTGATTCCATAGAAAAATTCCTGCACAAGATAAAGAAGTATAGTGGACATCAAAGAACAAGATGGATGGACTGCAGAAACAAGGTGAGGGTAGCAGCGAGGCGGAGATTAAGTGCATCAGAAGAGGAAGAAGGAGTGTACATGTAGTAATATGGGTAGTATGGGTAGTATAAGGAAAGGGTGGCTGAGTGTAGTTGTTGTCTGCTTCTGAAGGCGGTGGTGGGATAATTGAATCGCCGCCACTATCATCGGAAGGAGGCAAAGGAGGTAATATGTGGGAGCTGAGGTGTAGGGAGACACAGGAGGGATCCAGTGGGTGAGAAAAGGGAGAAGTGCCAACTGTGTACAGGAGGAGGAGGAGGGAGAAGTCAGACTACGTGAGGTCCCTTGTCGAGCTCTCCTGCATTTACTTCAATGAACTTGACCTGCTTTTTCATAATCACTTTGTGGTATACTTCCTCTCTCAGTAACGCAATGAGTCGAATTTATAGAGGGAGGTTGACTAACAGTGGTCGACATTGTGACTTGCTGGAGTGTGGGAGTATGGCGGGAGTATGGAGTGTCAAGTGCCGGAGGAGGGAGGAGTCGGCCAGGTGGACCTATGAGGTCGATTGATATATGTAAACCTCCCCGTAGAGTAGTGTATGACAGTGTACGCAGGTGAGTGCGGTGAGGAGAGGGGTGGTATGTTTCATTTTGAGAGCAACAGAGAATGGCAGAGCCATTACTATGGGCACAAAATGGCAGAGTAATTTATTAATAGTCCTAACATTCTAACCGAAAATAGACTCCAAAAAGGTTGACATATGACCAGTGTCTTCTCTTACAAATTCTTAGAAAGGGAAAAAACCATTAAGGAGGGAGGAGTACTGTTGGGGCCCTTGTTTTGAAAAACCTTGTTTTGAGCGGTTTGAATTTGAAATAAAAGCCAGATTTTGGAGTTGCGGAACGAGGACACATGGAAACCGCAACCAAGTCGCAACCACACCAAACAGCGGAGCTACCAAGGTTGCAAAGGAACAGGCACATAGCGGAGGAAACTAGAAGAATGCAAAGTGGAACACACAGGTAAGCAGAGAAAAGCTAGAAGCAGCTGCAGAAGGACATAAGAAGAACTAACAGTCGTGACAGCGGGTGAATAAATAACCGTCACCCAGAAGAGAAGAGAGAGCAACCGGAGGAGAGAAAGCACATGCTGTAGCAGGAACCCAGATTCTGTATGAGGTCTCTGTAGTTCCTAGGGTTCTGTTGATGTATATTTCTGTTCCGCAAGGCATATGTATTAGCTTTGTAAGCCTATTGAAAGTTATGTAACTGTGGATCTGGCCACGAGCTTAATATAAATACAGGTTGCTGTCTATGGGTGACATCCACATGCATGTGTGTTGATTAAGACGTTTTCAAATTTTATTTCAGTATCTGTATGCTCTATGAATATTGTTGTGTATGTGACTCTACTTATGCGATCTAATCACTGATTCTAATGAGTTGCAGATTCGTTTCTTGCCTTTGGTCTATTCCCCTTATGCATGTGGTCGCGGCACCCCTCGGGTGAGACTCTCTGCTCTCCGGAGTAGGGTGATAATGCTGGCGTAATCCTAGACTATAGCGGATTCCTTTGTTGGCCACAACCCCTGAACCTGGGTCTTGCCCGCGAGACCTGATCACTCACCAACAATGGTTCCGTTGCCGGGACCTGCATGATATGAGGGGATCTAGACCATGGTATCGCGGATCTTCGAAGGGGAGATACGACGATGGTGGGATAGCCACGTAGACTATTTCATTTCTCAGCAAGTGGAGTTAACTAAGAAAGGGGAAGCAGCGATCAAGGAACTCATTCTTTTCTTAGACGCAACCGGTGATACATACGAAATCTTCTGGGGAAAGTTCCCTACCGATCTTTACAACTGGTTGCGGAGGTTACAGACGAAGGTGCCTCGAGATGGCTCACGGAGGACAAACCACAGGTGGGTGCACGGAGATCTGGTGGCTCTGCATCGGTTGAACACCGAGTTGACCCGCGCGGTGGATTTTTGGGTAAAGACCATGTTGGAAGGATACATTGTGGAGTTTTCTACTGAGTGTTATCAATCCTTCTCGAAGTTCAAGGCTATCTTCTGCTCTGGGCTAAGAGGGAAGCTGCTTAAGGATATTCCACTATGGATTAAAGCTCTGATGGTAGATGAAGGGTTGGTATAATTCCATAAGACGAGTATGGAAGCGTAAACCACCGGTGCTGGGGGAAGGGTTGAAGGGACCGATGCCACGTAGAATGTGACGCAGGGAGTGGGGAATGGATGCTGAGGCCGCAAGGACGTTGAGAGAGCGACGTGCACATCGGCGGGTGTGGATCGCTGATAGGTGGTGAAGAAGGGTGATGTGAGATCTGAAAATACGAGAGATGGAGAGGAAGAATCAGAAGGAGGTGCCTCAGAGGGAAGGAATGATGGGACGAGAAGGGACCGCTGTGGGCGTGCGATGGGTGCATGGGATCCCAGCCAAGCGAGCAAGGGAGACGATGACTGACGAAGAGAATGAAGGTATGCAGACCGCGGGAAGTTTCGATGGTGAATGGTACGTTGTGATGCAGCAGCTGTTTCAGGAGCGGACGGAATTCAGTCCTCCAGGCTTCCCTACTCCCCCCAATCTGCATGGTCAGGATCCCTACCTTCCCCTGGTACTTTATCAACCTTTGAGTAATATTTTCATTAAATTCCAAGCATTGAGTCAATTGCATAGTAGTTCAATGTCGATGGCGACGCCCATTAGTAGCAGCATCAGTAGTAGTATTGTGTTCCCGAGTGGAACGATCGCGCAACCAGGACCCGGGGGATTTATCCTGGTCAACCCGCCACAAGTGAACATGGCTGGGTCTTTTACCCGGTATCCCGAGTTCTCGGGCCAGGGTAATGATGATGTAGAGCAACACTGGTATCTGTGCGAAGCCATTTGGAGGGCTCGGCAGACGCCGGACACAGGGAAACTAATAGATTTCCAAACCACACTCAGAGAGAGGGCTCTGCGATGGTTCATCAAGTGGTCCGAGGCCCACCCGAATCCCGTCATTGCGGACGTAAAGCGAGATTTTTTCCGGGAATTTAAGCTTCCCCAAACGGACCAACAGGGTCTGTCCGAGCTCTGGGAAATTAAACAGAAGGAAGGAGAAATCGCATGGGAGCTCATGCGGTGATTCAAGGATGCGATCGGGAAACACAGTTACCCGATCGATCCGAACCATCAGAGGGACTGGTTCATCAAGGCTTTGCTTCCCTTGAAACGAACCCTCCTTAACCAACAGAAGATTGATAATCTACAGGACGCTTTGGAGCAGGCCATGAAGATCGAGGCCATGGCGGGCTACCCTCAGGAGTACCGGGGAGGGCCGGCCCTGCAGGATCCCTCCTTAGTGGGGTTGCAGCATCAGATAGCCAGCTTGACTGAAAATCTCAAGGAGATGCAGCCGGTCAGACCAGCTAGGCCGAACGTTTGGTGTACTCACTGCATGGTCGAAGGCCATGTCGCAACTGAGTGTCCTCGGTTGCGGGGAGCGGGGATGGGACCCTTGGTCGCGGAAATTCAAGGGGGGCCACCCATGGGGGGTGGCGCGGCGCTGAACCCGCAGGGGGTATACCAGCCGCAACAGCCTTACGCGGGGTTCCCCTCCCAACTCAACCCAGCTACCACGGAGTATTGTGAAATTTTTCGGACAGTGGGACATCCACCTCGGATGTGCCCGATCCTGCAGAAGTATCCCAACGTGCCAAACAACATATATTGTGAGTTTTGCGCTTCCACGACACACAACACTAAGCAGTGTCGGGCTCTTAACGCACTCGCAGACCGGTTGGACCGACCCTCCTATAGGGTGAATGAGGCCCCGAGAGGAAGAGGGGGCGGGGCGCGGACCGGTGAAATGCTATAACTGTGACCAAGAGGGCCATGTGGCCCGCGAATGTCCCCTCCCTCATCGTCCGTGGTGTTCCCAGTGCCGCGTAAACACCCATGCGACAAAATACTGTCCGGAGCTCATCAAAAAGTGGGAAGAACGGGCTCGGCAGAGGGGCACGAATTTGGTAAACGCCGAGCCACGCGCGGCTGTGCCTCCGGCCATGTAGAACGTCGTTATTGTGACGAGGGGTGGTAAGAAAATGGGCGAAGACGCCCGTGGAAAAGAGTTGGCACCAGTTGTCAGGCCCGCATCCCCGTATCAGGTAACCAGACTCGAGGCCCAGAAGAGGTATTTTCAGGAAGCGGTTGAGGCATTTGCTCAGCTGTGCGATGCAGGCGGCCTGGAGGCATCCCTGCCAACAGATCCAGGGTCACAGCGTGCCCCGGGCACCCTGATTGAAGAATGGCTACAGCTATTCCTCAAGATTGTTGAAAGTGCTGCTCTGCGGCAGCAGCTCAAGTGTACTTTGGAAGGGGCACTGCAGGGAAGGACAGGATTGGGGGAACCGGTGGACACAGCCCCCCAATCAGTGCAGCGCATCAAGCGAAATAAGCGACGAACGGGTAAAGAGTTCCAAATCAATATGCAGGTTGGGGGATTCTAGATCAGCGACACCATGCTTGATTTGGGGTCCGACGTCAACATCCTGCCGCGCAAGATGTGGGAAGCTCTCGGAAAGCCATGACTGGCCTACTCGCCCATCAAACTCAGAATGGCGAACCAGTACTGCATTCTGCTGATTGGCCGACTCAAGGGGGTCAAGGTCGTCATTGTGGGGGTAAAGACTTACACCGATTTTGAGGTTATTGACATCATGGGAGATAAAGATCCTTACCCCGCCCTGCTAGGCATTGATTGGGCTTTTGAGAATTATGCCATCATCGACCTCAAAAAGGAGCTGATGATCTTTGAAGATGGGGAGGTCCGGGTCACACAGCCTCTCGACCCATATCAGGGCCTGAGGTATACCGAGACGGTGGATAACTAGGAGGATGCTCAGATGATGGACCACCTCTACCAGATGATCGCAGGGAAGCGGGAAGACTATATTAACCCAACCGCGACTGGCTCTGTCAGTTGGCTGAGCGTCCAGAGCTCGGAGCTGGGATCCAAACTCGCGTGGGAAGACTGGCAGCAGGGGGGTATGAGACCAGCACGCGGAGATGTGCGCACGTTGGCCAAGTCAGTTGGATTGGGGCTGAGTTTAGAGAATACCCCACTCTATCAAACATGCAATCTATCAATACCTTTATTGCTAAGGTTGAGGACATGGTGCCAGAAGGGCGTAGGCTACCCCTTTTGGACATCGCGCTACAGTCTACAGCAGCCCGGTGGTTGAAAAATCACCACAATACCTTGTCGCGGTGGAGTAGTGTGGCGGACGCGTTGCGGGCATGGTTTAAAGAGGATGAAGGCCCTCGAAGAAGGCAGCGGTACTCTGGGAATTCCAATCCACAGGACCACTTGCGGACCTGTGAGGAGCAGTGGCGAAGCATAGGATACCCGGAAGAGCTATGGGTTCATAGGTTTGTCCACTCTTTAGACACCATCCCCCACACATGGTACTTGGAGGAAGAACGGAAACGAGGAACTAGTTCTTGGACGGAAGTCGCGCGCAAATTTGCACGGTGCTTCTCTTTCGTGGGAGACACCGAGCTGGAATCTCAGGCATTGCACGCTATCAGGGCGGTACTATTTTTCCACGATCTGTAGGCCGACGGGTGCACGCTGGCCGCCCGTCCTGAGGTCGTGCGGGAATTGGTTTGCCAACGGATTGACGGCGATCTGGAAGACGATAGTCTGGAGGACCTGAGGCACCTGTATTTCGAAGAGAAGGAAGGCGAGCGGAACGTTAATGAAGAGCCGGCCACTGAAGGGGTCCATTTACGGCCGCTGAAGACAAAGAAGCTAAACGTCGGGACGGAGGAGAAGCCTAAATTAGCTACAGTGGGCGACTACTGGGACAAAGAGACGACCAAGGAGATCTTCAGCCTCCTCCAGGAGTATGAGGACTTGTTCCCTTCGTCAGTAGCTGATCTGAAGGGCATCAAAGGCAACCTTGGCGAAATGCGCATCGTGCTGAAACTGGGTGCCAGGCCGGTGAAGCACCGACCCTACCGATTGAATCCGCGGGTTAAAGAGAAGGTTAAGATGGAAATCGATAAGATGCTGGCCGCTGGTCTAATTTTTCCTGTGGAGGAAGCAGAGTAGGTGAGCCCCGTTTTCATCCAGAATAAGAAGGACAAGGCGGAGATACATGTTTGTGTCGATTATCGCAATCTGAACAATGCCTGCATTCATGATCCGTTTCCCACCCCTTTCAGCGACAAAGTGTTGGACCATGTTGCGGGGAACGAAGCCTACTCTTTCACTGATGGCTTTTCGGGCTACCATCAGGTGCGTATTGCAGAAGAAGATAAGGCAAAGACGACATTCACTACCGAATGGGGGTCGTTCGCATACCACGTCATGTCGTTTGGCTTGAAGAATTCTCTGGCTGTGTTCTCCCGGATTATCATCGCCGCCTTCCGGGAATACATTCACAAGTTCCTGAAAGTCTACATGGACGACTGGACTGTCTACAGCTTATTGAAGAAACATGCCACCCTGTTGCGGGTCATGTTTGATCGATGTTGCCAGCTGCAGATTTCCTTGAACTTAAAGAAATGTATTTTTGTCGTTCCATTCGGCACGTTGTTGGGACATGTGGTATGCAAGCAAGACGTTTGCGTCGACCCCGCCAAGGTTGCGGTGATCGTGCACATGGAAGCACCTGAGACGGTGAAACAGTTGCAGGCGTTGCTTGGACACACGGGATACTACAGGCGGTTTATCCGCAATTATGCCAAGATCACTGCTCCGCTAGAACAACTTTTGCGGAAGTCTGCAGTCTTTCAATGGACGGAGGAGTGTCGGGTAGCCCTGGAAACCTTGAAGGAAAGCTGGCGTCGGCGCTCATTCTAGTTCATCCAGACTGGGATAAGCAGTTCCATGTGCATATCGACGCTTCTAGTATTGCACTTGGGGCTGTCTTGGGCCAACCCGGTGATACAACAGTTGACCACCCGGTCTACTTCGCCAGCCACAAACTATCCAATGCCGAGAAGAATTACACCACGACTGAGAGGGAGGCATTGGCAATGGTGTACTCGCTTCAGAAGTTCCACCACTATCTTCTAGGGGGCAAGTTCAAGTTCTTCACGGACCAATCTGCCCTGAAGTACCTGGTCAATAAACCTGTTCTGGAAGGTCGGATCTGCCGTTGGCTCCTGCTATTTCAAGAATTCACGTTCGAGGTAATCGTCAAGCCCGGAAGGCTAAATGTTGGGCCCGATCACCTATCCAGGTTAGAGATGGGGGAGAATGACGGCTCCCTCGATGATCAGCTATCGAACGCTGACCTCTTCCGAGTCGAAGCTGTACCAGATTATTTGGCTGACATTGCCGCCTATCTGACCACGGGGCAATGCCCTCAGGACTACACCCCGCTCCAGAAACGGAATTTGGTCATCCGTGCCGCCGACTACCAACTGATTGCGGGGCAGCTATACAAGCTGGGCCTCGATGAGATTTTGCGCAGATGTGTTCTTGACCATGAACATGAAGCGGTCATGTGGGAGTGTCACAGCGGTGTTGCGGGAGGGCATGTGGGTGCGAAACCCACCACAAGAAAGGTACTCCAAGCTGGCCTGTGGTGGCCAACAGTACATGCTGATTGTAAGGCCTATGTGAAGCGCTGCGATGTCTGCCAGCGAACGGGAAGGCCCTCTCACCGCGATGAGCTTCCGTTATACCCAGTGCATGTGTTGCGGCCGTTCAAGAAATGGGTTGTCGATTTTGTGGGTCCCATCGCCCCGGTTGCCAGGCACTCTAAGGCCCGGTACATCATTACCGCCACGGATTACCTCACCAGGTGGGCTGAGGCAGCAGCGGTATGCGACTGCACGGCAGATACCGCTGCCCGGTTTATTTTTGAGCACATCATTTGCCGGTTTGGCTGCCCGCAAAGTTTAACTAGTGATCAGGGTACGCACTTCATTAATGACACGGTCAAGACACTGCTGGACACCTTTATGGTTCAGCATCACAAAAGTAGCCCGTATCACCCGCAGGCTAATGGTATGGTGGAAGCCTTCAATAAGATTCTTGAGAAAGGCTTGAATAAGATTTGCAATGCTCAGCGTGATGACTAGGAAGAGCGCCTATCTGTAGCATTATGGGCCTATCGACTACAGTGAAGCGCTTGACCAATCAAATGTTGTTCCAGCTCGTGTACGACCGGGAGGCTGTGATCCCTGCTGAGTTCATTGTACCAAGCCTTCTGATCGCCACGTCTCTGGAGTTTTCGGAAGAGGCCTCCCTCCAGGAGTGCCTCCATGAATTACAGGAACTGGATGAGGCCCACTTCCTGGCCGAATTCCACCAGAAGATTCAGAAGGACTGGCAGAAAGCGTGGCACGACCGCCACATTAAGAACAAAACCTTTCAGGTTGGTGGCAAAGTTCTCCTGTACGACAGCCAGTTCCAGAAATTCCCAGGAAAGCTCCAAATGCACTGGTTGGGACCCTACTTTGTTACCGAGATTCGCGACTCCGGCGCCGTTCGGTTGGCACAGCTGGACGGTACGATTCTCCCTGGGTGGGTGAATGGCGCACGCCTGAAACCCTATCAGGAGTAAGTATGTTTTGTTTATCATTAATAACTCTCGCAACCGAGAGCACCCGTACCGTAGCATAGTTGAATAACTCTCCCGCAACTGGGATGAGCGTAGGAGGTATTCTTTGTTCATAGGTAGTGTGTCAATAACCGCTCAGTTGCGGGCCTGCACTGCGACCGAATGTGGTCGGGGCAGCGCCTGTCCAGTGTGTCATCCCTGTAGGATCCGTACCAGTCTCCACATCAGTCCATCTCAGTCCACCCACGCACTTGTGTCAGTCCGTAGGATTGCTTAGATCTGCCTCATTAATTACCATAATTGACAGTAACCAAGTCGTCATCATTTGGCCATCACCCGCAGTAACCTCAGCCGTCGCGTCCGCCCATTTCCCCATGCCACCGTCAGCAACTGTCACAACACTCATTGGAATACGATTGATCGCACAATTAAAGCAGAAATAATGCCAGCGAGAATTAACTCGTTAGGGGGTCTCATCAACTCCACTCATGCTAGGTGCTGACATAACTTGCATGAACACCAAAAAGCACGAGAATGTCGGACCCATTCGAATTAGAAATCACTTCCGCACCAGAGCTGTTGAATTCTCAGAATGCACTGCACCAGGCAAGGCGACCAAAGCAGGTTCTACAGGTCTATCAGCGCCGGGCCACAATGCCGAAGGCCATCCCAGCCGTTATTGAACCAGAGCTTGACGCTCGGATTCACAAGACTCAGTCCCTTGTGGGAAAATATGATAATGCAGCTTTGATTGATGCCAACCTCTCCAATGATGTTGAATTTCCGTCCCTCCAACGATAGGCATACATGGATCACTACTGCACTGCAGCCGGCAACCCTGCCAGCCGCCTGTTACCAGAGTTCAGGGGCCTTTAGACCTCGTCCCTGATGAACTTGAGAAATCTTCCGGTCTTCGGCACCACAGGACTGGTTTTGCAGTGTACGCGCTTCCTCCTCAGTCGAATTCAGAATGGGTCCCTGTGGCTGACCCAGGAAATTCCCATTCATGTTGAAGATATTCATCGCCTCACAGGGCTTTCGCAGATGGGCGCGGACGTCTCAACGGCCTGTCAGACCTCCTCCAAGCGCGCACGGAAGTTGGGCGATGCGGACCTCTATACCAAATATGGCACTCCCAGGGGGGCGAAAGGAGCCAAGATCAACCTCATTAACAAGCCCGAGATTCGCTTCACCTGTTACCTCATTGCCAGCAAGACAATGAGGCATTACACCAAGGGCGAATGCACATTGGATACTATTTCTATTGCTGAGCATTGTGTTCAAGGCACCAGACTGAATTGGTGTTCCTTCTTGTTAAAAGAGTTGTTCGATGCGTGCGAGGAGAATTATAAGCGTTCAACTACTTTCATTTATGGCTATTTGATTATTTCTTTTGCCATGTGGAAATGGCACACTCCGCACATTCGGTTCCCAGCAGAGGTCCCTGAGGGCCAGCCCCTCGCGATGAAGTTCACTCCATGGCAGGCTTCAAATGACCCCAGTACAAAACTGGTGAATGCGGATGCATTTCGGTCCTGGTACCGGCTAATGACAGATGTGGTGGCATGCCAACAGCGGGTACCCAGGAACCTGTTGGATGAATATAGCGAGAAAGTGTGGTTCAGGGTTAGTCACAAGCATACTTACCTCCGCCCTGCTTGCGTTCCGGCGGAAACCTTCCGAATGACGCCATTGAAATTTCAGTTGGACGATGCTACTTTCCATCAAGAAGTTTGTTCATGGCCGGGGGTCACGAAGCACATGCGGGATGGGCTCCCCCGATACAATTTTGATAGGATGGCACCGGTGCAACAGCCTGCCGAGACAGTGGTGGCAGCCCTGTCACAAGAGATTCCTAACCACTCATCCCCGTCGTCCGTCACTTCAATACACAGGTACGGAATCTCAATGTGGTGACTCAGATTATTTCTAGCGGTGCTGCCCCGTTTCCTTTATTTTTTGAATTTCAGCTCACTCGCTCCACTTCGCACACCCGTACCGCTCCTCTCACCTCCCCCATCCCCACTACCCTGTTTACCTCTGCTGATCCACTCACAACCCCGATGGGCGAGACGAGCGGGCCCAGAGATCCGCCCGAGGCCCCTCCAGCTAAGAGGGCCCGCACCACCGAGGAAAATCCGGTGGTGAACCTCACTGATGATGATCCACCACTGGTCCCAAGCACCGGGGTACTGATTACCAAAGAACCCCTCATCGAACCATCTGAATTCATCAACATTCGCTTGCCTCATAGCCCCACCACATTGTCCCTCGCCCTGTCCACCGTCCATCCACCTGCCCCTTCATCCGCCCTGTCTAATTCCTCGGCTACGGTGTCCGACCCCATTATCCGAGAACTCATGGGTGGGGACCGTGGGGCTGAGGTCGACTCTGTTGCTTCCACACTCATTCCACCGGTCGACCCAGCAGTCGAACCCCACCCTCCTTTCACAGATATATTCACACAGCAGCTACGCACCAGGTCTGATTCTACCGAGGTTCCGCCTGAGGCCACAATTCCTCCACCACCGGCCCATATTGATCAGCAAGACCTGCCGAATTTGAATATGGTTGACTCTGGTCGTCCAGAGGCCACGTCCTTCTCACCTCCTGAGCATGTCACTCGAGCAGTTCTTGATGGGCAACTTCTGCTGGAGCGAATGCTGGCGCAGAGCGCTTCTGGGACCGCCACCTTCCAGCCCGACAATCCAGCTCAGCTGTACTTACTGATTCAAAGGGCGGCCCAGCAGGCCGAAAGATTACATTTGGGACTCTAGCAGCAGTGTGCCGAGTAGCAACACCAACTTGTCGCGCTTATTGAACAACGTAACCAACTCCGCACAGCGAGGGAGCAGACGGAAGAAATGATCACCAATGTCACCCGGATGTTCTCTGAGTTCTGGCCCTCTCTACAGCCTCATTACCCCCTGATGCCTCCCGAAATTGCTGCGGCCAGCCTCTTCGAGAAAGCTATCCACCTCCGTATCACCATTCAGGACTTATACTGGGAGAATCACGAGCTTCGGGCGGAGTTAGCGACCCAGTCCGCGCCGCTCGAGCCCGAGGTCGACTATTCAGCCCAGGTTGCCGCCTAGCAAGACCAGGCAGCTCAGATGCAGGCAGCACTTCAGTCCATGGCACGAGAGGCGCAAGACCTCCTGAAGGGCCTTCAGGAATGCTCCTTGGCCCTCACCATTAAGACCCAGCCGATTTCAGCCCAACTCCAGCAGGTTTCAAGGGAAATTCAAGAGGTTACGGACCCCGCAAGGCTGGATGAATTATATGCCGAGGCTGATGAACTTGAGGCACAGCTCCAACACACAGAGGCTTGCTCAGCGGAGGCCAAACGCATCATTCATGAGCTCCGGCCGCCCCTACAAGCTAGCGCCCGGACCATACAACAGCTCGCAGCGGCAGCCGAGACCTAGATCAGCACAATGTTCAGAGCTGTCCCAACGCCCATCAAGGAGGCTGATGTCACCAAGCTCGCTGAGGAAAAAAAATTGCTCATCCAGGGGTGGCAGCACGCTGTGTCGGCTTTTACGAAGCTTCGAGCTACAGCGTTCCAAAGGGTCCTAGAGTTGGGGCCCTTGTTTGAACAGCCGCACGAAGACACACAACAAAGACAAGAGCAAGCTGAAGGCGCACAACAGGAATGAGCACAGGATGAAGGCACACAGGGCGAACAGGGCACGGGCTCAAGCAGGGCAATGGAAGTAGAAACCGTGATTTTTGATTGACTTGGGGACGAGTCAAGGAACTGTGGTCGGGGCCTATTGGGGCCCTTGTTTTGAAAAACCTTGTTTTGAACGTTTTGAATTGAAACAACGACTAGATTTTGGGGTTGCGGAACGAGGGCACATGGCAGCCGCAACCAAGTCACAACCACACCAAACAGCGGGGCTACCAAGGTTGTGAGGGAACAGGCACATAGTGGAGGAAACTAGACACATAAGTACATATAAGGAGAAAAGACAGGAGAAGAACGCAAGCGGAACACATAGATAATCAGAGAAAAGCTAGAAGCAGCTGAAGAAGGACATAAGAAGAACTAATAGTCGAGATAGCGGGTGAATATATAGTCGTCACCCGGAAGAAAGCAAAGAGGAGAAGAGAGCGACTGAAGAAGAACTGCATGCTGCAGCAGGAACCTAGATTATGGATGAGGTCTTTGTAGTTCCTAGGGTTCTATTGATGTACATCTCTGTTCCGCAAGGCATATGTATCAGATTTGTAAGCCCATTGCAATGTTATGTAACCGGGGATTTGGCTGAGAGCTTAATATAATTGCAGGTTACTGTCTATTTGTGTGATCCACATGCATGTGTGTTGGTTGAGATGCTTTAAAATTTCATTTGTCTAATATTTGCATGCTCTCTGAATGCTGTTGCGTATGTGATTCTATTTATGCAATCTAATCACTGATAAGAATGAATCACGGATCCGTTCCTCGCCATTGGTTTATTCCCCTCCTGCATGTGGTCGTGGCATGCCTCGGGTGAGACTCTCTACTCTCTAGAGTAGGGTGATAATGCCGGCGTAATCCTAGACTATAGTGGATTCCTGTGTTGGCCACAACTCCTGAACCTGGGTCTTGCCCGCGAGACCTGATCACTCGCCAATAAGAGCTATTAGTTCCTAAGGATGAGTCTCAGGATGTGGATCAACCACAAGATGAGGTTCATGGAGTGGAAGAGACCACTCAGGCAGCGCCAACCATCAGAGGAAGGGGCGGGCATACGAGGCGAGCAGCTGGCTCAAGATGCGAGAGAAGGTTGTAGGAGCACCTACATCACGAGCGCGAGATAGAGACAATGACACGATGGAGACACCTTGGTACAATGGCTCTTGCTGAAACGGGTGTCGTGACGGAGCCATCCTCTTCGAGAGCTGTGGAGGGGGACCCATGGGTAGATGGTGGAAGAGTATGATTCGATTATCAGAAATAGTGCATGGGAGATTGTCCCAAGGCCGGAAGGGAAATCAGTGGTGGGTTCGAGATGGATCTACAAAGTGAAGCAGGCGGCTGACGGGAGTGTGGAGAAGTACAAGGCAAGATTTGTTGCCCGAGGCTTCTCACAGATATAGGGGATCGATTATGAGGAGACCTTTGCACCTGTCGCAAGGTATTCTTCCATACGGACGATCCTAGCTCTCTCAGCGTAGATGGGGTGGCACATCCATCAGATGGATGTGAAGACTGCGTTCCTCAACGGAGTCATTGAGGAGG